>CAAE01010756.1:0-47538 GCA_000180735.1 Tetraodon nigroviridis | reverse complement strand
CTTCTTTGCCTCTGAAAGTTGTTGTTTTCCTAACGTGGCGAGGCCAATGAGTCAGGCAGCATGTTAAAGAGACCTAAAAGCTAATTAAAAATTCATTTGACTTAGTAATCGTCCTCCATGTTTGCATAGCATTTCCCATTACCGATCAATAAGCATCAACGCTCGTACAAAAATCATTCTTTTGCAAATATACAAAATGGCTTTCGGGAAAATGATGCTGTTATTTCCAGCCTTGCGAGCCACAATCACTTATTTACATCCAGCAAGAGAACATGTGAACATGAATCACTTCCACCTGCAAGTTTAGTCGTTAAATTCACCGCAAACCTCACCACATTTCCGATTGTACAAAGGTATGAGATACTGGCATTTGCCGGCAGACCGCGGGGCTCCTCCCAAGATATAACCACTGTGATTGGATCCAGCCAGTTTCGTATGAGCCCCGTCGGAGGTGGCAGCCGCTCTGCAAGAGGGAGAAATCTGATTTAGGTCCTGTCCTGTTCGGTTTAAAAAGCAGGACCCTGGAGGACCCATCCCCATCCCCATCCCCATCCCCATCCCCATCCTCGGAACCCTGTTCAATCTGGTCAAGGGAACACCGACTGTACCCAGATATTTGTAAATCTCTTAGTTCCGACTCCTGTTTATTCCCAAATCATCCCTGAAAAGCCTCAACTCTACCGCCTGGTTTTAACCTTCTCTCCAGCATTCTGCCTTTCAGGATGGGGAAGGACAAGGAAACGGTTTCGTTTCCTATTTCTTGTGAGAGATGACAACGTCTTAATCACTCCCAAAGAGAACCTCAGCATCTTCATCCCCACTGCCTCCATCTCAGCCTGAAACCTTTCAAAAATTGAGGACGGTTCTTTAAAAGATAGAGAATAAAGCGCCCATATATCTGTCGTTTACTACTGATCAGTGCACAGTGTTGGCAAGACATGTTTTGTTAACAAAATAATATTAAAAACAAAACAAAACAAAAACCCCACAAAGAAAACATGGAAACATTAAGTAAAAACCCTGTTTTCCTTTTTTTTTTTTTTTTGGTGCGTTTCTATTTGGTGAAACTACTTGACCGGAAATATTTAATCTTTGTTTAAAACAACAACAAAAAAAAAAAAACCAAGCAAACAAAAAACAGCGTATCTATGCAAGGTTTAACTTTAAACTACAAACATTTGACATATTTATCACATGTAGGGTCTCCCGGACCGTGACGTCACGTCTTTACACCTTTAATCCCGTTACAGAGGGTTATAATTACAGTACAATAACGTTAGGGTTAAAAAATGTTGTCCCCAGTGAATTTAAAAAAGGGGGGAAAGGTCCAAGTACATAGAAAATAAAGAAAATCTGACCAAGAACTTAAGTGTAATGATTTTAGGGAGCGTTTACCTGCCTCCGCCGCGGTGAATGACAAGGCGAACAGACCCACCAGGAGCCAAGCCATGTCTGGAAAGGGGCTAAAACTATTCTCCTCTTCCCGGTGTGCGACTTTAACCCCTAATTATCCAGATGGAGGTTGGTTTTCAGAGGGAAAACTAGAAGGAAAAACCGCAAATGAGCGAGGTCAAAAGCGGAGCGTGACTATCGGGACTCGATAAATGGCGCAGCAGAAAAATGGACGAGTCCCGGGTTCGACACCTTGATGGCTATAAAGCAACGAAACAGCGCTGCTGTGTGAGCTGAGTCATAGTGGCTCATAGGCGGAGTTCTTCTCTAAAATGGAGAGGGGAAAAAAAAAGAAAGCGAGCACGTTAAACTCGTTTTTGATACGGATGAAGTAAGACACACAAAGCGCCTCTTTACTTCAGCGTCATTTCTATCCGCCTTGTGTAGGATTTTTGGGCTAATTGTGTTTTTTAAATTCTCATTTAACTGTTCAATAAAAAAAAAGGGTAGTGAATACAAAAAACCCCGCCGTCAGCATCCGTGAATCACTATTCTTACTGGATATGGCCTCATTCACAAGTCTAACTGCATTATTAGTGGTAAATGCTCCAAAAGCTCATCCTGAATCGTTTAAGTTTTATTAAAAAAACAACAACAACAACAAAATAACTCAGGGACAGCGGCTTTTTTTACATATACTGCAGTAAAAATGGTGTTGGGGGGGGGCATTCAAAATATATACAGTACATACAAACAAATTTACTTCATAGCAGGATGACAAATTATGTACATATTAGGTATTATGCCTGGATTGGCACATCACAGTGTAGCACTTGGGAAATACTGTAAGAGACTAGCATGCAGAGCGCAGTGCAGACAAGAGGAAAAAAAGAAGAAAAAAAAAAAGGCGGGCAAGAAGCAGAAAAAGGGCAACTGGGATTCTTTCCCTCAAAAAAAAGGGCTTTTCCCTCGGCTGAGCTTTTTCCCTTAGCCCCCGCCTCAGTCCCCTGGAATTGCTGTGGCATTGGAATGGGGCATTTTTTGATTTAGCTTGGCTTAATTAGCTGGCTAATTTTTTTGAATTTGGAAAAAGGCGTATTCGCGCTTTGGGCATTTGGGCGCTTTGTAAAAAGGCTTTTTTTTGGCGCGCGTGCAGAGGGGCAAGGCACTAAGCGGCATTTTTTTAGGCAGGCGCTAAGCTTTTAATTCTTGCAATGGCCTATTTTTTTTTTTTTGGCCCTCTGGCCACATAAAATAATTTTTTGCTCGCTTTTGGCGCGGCTTTTTTTAAAAACGCAAAAGCTTATTGGAAAAAAAAAAAAAAAGAAGAGCAGAAAGGCACTGGATTTTCCTCACAGAAGGCTTTCCTCGCTTACTTTTCGTTACCCCTCTGATCAGTGGATTCTGTCCATGGATCCCATTTTGATTACTGTCTAATACTGCTAATGGTGGAGTGGGAAGGGTATCACGTTGGCATTTCCACTTGTAAGAGCTTGTTTGCAGCGTCACAGCCAAGCATGACGCATTTTTGAGCAGCCTGACTTTGATCTGGATGCCTTTTCCAATGAGTGTTTTTCTGCTTTTCCCGCTTGTTGGAACGCTAACTGTTCCAGCTGGGCCGTGGCTCGAATGTCGTAAGTCTGTGACAAACCTGGGCGCAAAGTACGGCTGTAAACTCCTGCATAGATCTGGAAGGCAGCGTTGCAGATAAAGGGTATTAAAAATGCTATGCACGGCGATCTGCTCGGGACTGATTAACCCTGCGGGACGGAAAAAACGAGGGCGCATTCATACATTCTCAGAAACACTGGTTAAGGCTTGACTGGGTGTTTGCAATTATCTTGAGCACCCGGTGACGGGTTATACCAGGTGACGAATTGGGGAAAAAAAAAAAAAAAATAGGTCAGGCCAGATCCGTGGCGGTCCCACTGATTGCGCGAAACACATGGAGGGAGTTTTGCAACAGCGAACGCATCATATCCTCTTGATAGATCTAGAGCCAAAGAAAAGAACAAAAGAGCTGTCATGCATGTGTTAATGCGGTAGCATCGCTAATTCACATTTGCTGAAAAACGTCTAGTTTTTCCAAGTCACATGTTGACATTTTCCATTAATCCATAGTTTACTTGTTAGTAAGTGGCTGGTTTAAATTCAGTGCCAGAGTTGGGAATCAAGTTGAATCATTTTATTCAACAATCATCATAAATATTAGTTTTAAGGTCCCCTTAAATGACCTAATATACCTAGCTGTACCAGGAGTTTATTTACAAGAGTAAAAAGAAAATAGCCCCCAATGACTTACATGGGAGTGGTAAAGTGGTGTTTTAAATTATGTTTTGGTTTTTAAACTATTAATAAATGTGTTTTGGTGTGTGTTTCACATTTAGCTCTGCTGGCTTTTTGGCTTTTCTTCCACAGAGTCTTTGGTTTGAGTCAGTAACACGAAGCCTCTTGTTTGCTTTTTGGCTGTTGTTTTAAGGGAAAATTTGGGTTTGGAAGGAGGGGTTTTTTTTGTATTTTTCCTTCACCCCTTGCTAGAAAACCCCAAAAATAATCCAAAAATAGACTTTGTGTTCATCTGGACTTGAAGATATAGCCCTTGTGGACCATTGGCATGCTAATGTCAACTGAGAGTCATTAACATTAGTATGCCAATGGTCTGGCTGGTTTTTCTTTTGACCGCTGGGTCACGTGGTGTAACACCAGGTCTGGTGAATCTGTGGAAGTGTTTCTCACAGAAACACTTCCACAGTTTAGTCTATTTTCGGATGAATATGACCTGGATGACTGAGAACCTAGATGACTGATCGCCGTGGCAAAAATAATGCTAAGGGTTCTTGCAGCGGTAAAGGGGCTACTGACCACCATAAAACCCAACAGGGGCCGGGGTGGGGTGGGCTGGGCTGTTTCTTAATTGCTGAAATCCATTAAAACAATGGGAATTGAAGAAACAACAACGTTCCTGCCAATGTGGCAGGTTTATGTTGGAAGTTGGAGATTCATGATGAATGAATGGCGTGCTTTAAAAAAAAAAAAAATGGCAAAAGAACACATTGGTAAACATTACCTGCTGTTCCTTCAAAGCTATGTGCCAGCACGTTGGGGAGAGAAAGTCAGACCAGTTAGTTTGGTTAAGTCGCATTAGCGGAGTGACAGTCACAACGTTACTGTTTTATCCGCCTGCAACCCGTCCCTAAGACGGCTTTGCCGGTGCTGAACAAGCCCCTTCTGGAGCAAAAACATCGACTAATGGCGGGATAGTGGGAGTAATTATGAGAAAATGCTCAAGAGGAAATGCGGCTTCGTCTTGTGCAAAGAATCCTGATAAATATCCACTCAGGCCGTCGCCGTAGTAACGCATTAACAAGCGCCGTGAAATCAGCAGTTTCTTGTCAGAACCGCTGCATTACCGCGGCGGTGGTGGCAGCGGTGGGGCGATAATGGCTCTTTAAATCTTGGTTTATCTCCCCGCCCGTGAAAAATGATCTGGGAGCTTCCTTTTGCCCGCTCGGCCTTGGCTCCAAAGAGACGTGGAGCGCGGCAGTGAAGGACGGCGTGCCGTGATCCAGGCGCTCACCTGCTCGTGGATGATGTCGGACAACTCCTTCACCATTTCTTTAAAGTTGGTCTTGAGGCCCTCGTGATACTCGAACTGGTCCTCTTTGATCAGACGCTCGTTTATGTCCAGCGCCATGCTGCAAGCCTGGACAAAATGCCTGCCATTTTGTTTTTTGGATTAAACACAGAGATAATGGTAATTGTGAGGAGAGCGATTAGGACTCGGGGAAAGAAAACAGAGTCGATGATCAGACGGCTTAAAATAGATTACCTGAAAATATCTTTGAGGTCTTTTACTTTTTTGTTGCCGTACTGGTTGGTTTTGCCGTCATCCAGGAAGGCCCTGGCATAGGCCATGGGTCCGGCGTTTACCTGCAGGGAAACAGACAGAGCTGCCCTTTTGGTACATTTGTGGCCTAATCCCTGTAAAATGTCTTTGCATTGCTCCTAAAACAAGCAACGCATACTAAATATGACCCCCCCGCCCCCCACCTCCTTGCACCTGCACAGAAACGCAGCCCTGCAGTTTGAGCTGCAGTTGGATCATGTCCACCTCCTGACTGGAGCAGAGTTTGGTCAGCTCCGCCGTCCGCGCCTTCATCTCGTCTATGGCCACGTCCACCGGCTTCAGCTCCGCGTGCTTCTCGCCGACCACCTCCACGCGTTTCTTCATGTAGGGGAAAGCGTTGGCAGCTGGCGGTGCAAAAGTGTGTGAAAACACGTGAGGCTAAAAACCATGCGAGTTCAAGATGCTGTCTCCTGGACACACCCCACCCCTACCAGTTTTAACCTGCGGGCTTACGCCTGAATTGCGTTCACGGAAAAAAACAAAAACCCCGTGAAGAAATTCGACGACATTTTTTTTTGGGTCAGTAAGCGGTGAAAACTTTATCCTATTTACACTATATTGCCAAAAGTATTTGTTCACCCATCCAAATATTCAGAATTAGGGGTTCCAATCACTTTCACAAACCAAGCATCAAGTTTGGTGGAGGGGGTGGGTGATGGTGTGGGGTTGTAATTTTAGGAGTTGGTCTTGGCCACTTCGTTCCAGTGGAAGGAACGCGCTCCTAAACCTTGTGGACGCCCTTCCCGAATAAAAAAAATGAAAGCTGATAGCTGCAATGGATGGACCAACCCTATGGACGCCACTAAAGTTCAAATGCGAGTCAAAGCCGGTGAGCAAATTCCCGTAACGCCTGTTGTTGCGATTAGCATCTGCAGACTGCTTCTGCTCTAAATGAAGCCAAAAAAAGCATCCGTATTCCCCTATTGCTGCATCAGGAATACATACCTAGGAGCTACCTTGCGCAAGCATTCATTTCTCTGGTACAGAGAACAACATGACAACTTGTTCTGAGTCATGAAGCGCTACCCAGGCTACTCCGGCATTTTCAGACTACAAACCTGAAATTATAGACCTACTTGAGGTTAGTTCTAAAATTTGCAAGATACAGTAGGTACCTTTACCGCCTATTGTCGCAGAGGTGCGTCATACCTGCCTATTTTATGTGCTATTCTCAATTCAACATTTTCAACCTCATTTTGCAGCTGCCTTGAAAGCAAAAACACGCGCCGACATTTGTTTTTAGGCATTAACAATAAGTACTTGTGAGCACGGTCCTCCTCTTGCACTGCTCTTCCACGCCGCCGTGCTTCTTGCCCGACAGCGTGTACGGCGTCTCGAAGACAAAGCGGCTGATGTTGTGGCACTTCTCGAAGTCGGTCTTCTTCTCCGGTGCCTCCTTCTCCTCGAAGTACGGCTTGACGAAGGTCACCTGGACGTAGGCGAACTTGGGGTCCAGGTCTTTAGGGTTCACCTGTGGCCGGAGATAATTATTAGAATAATACGAATAAAGAAATAGAATAGAATAAGGAACTCTGCCTTTTTTTTTAATTGTTTAAATCGTTTCGTCTAAGAACACATAACGCTGGCGCCACCGAACGGACAACTCCCATCTTATCCAGCGCTTCTGGGGGGTGGAATCCAGACATCTGATCTGGCTCCAGGTGAAGCGGAGGAGCAGCCAGCCCTGACAACTCGTGATAAAAACACAGATCGGGTGGTAAATCTGGAACTTTTGGTGCCGTACTTCTGCCCTCTGATCTCCCACTAGGTTCTTCACTACAATAGGAACCACAACTCATCCTCAGGACAACCTCCGTAAGTTGTACGACTAGATAGCGGATTTTTGGTTGACCGACGCTGGTGTTAAAGTAGTAGCTGAGGAAAGGAATGGTCAGATTCCGTTCTTTCCTTTCTCTTTTTCGAGCAGCACCTTGTTTGAGTCTTGAATGATCCTGACGTTTTCCTGTCCAAATTTCTCCCCGTAAAGCGTCAGCAGCCGATGGGAGATCTCGGAAAGGCCTGTGAGTTTGGGCTCTTTGTAAATGTACTCCTTCCCATCTTCTTCCTCAAAGAAGTTCTGGAAAGAAAAAAAAAAACTGCACTTGAGCTTTTTCCTTAACCTTTGAAATTTCAACTTTCAAAATAAAAGCAAAACCTACTGACACAAAATTATCTTAAAAGGGAAAAAAAAAAAAAAAGAAGCTATTTTCATTATTTCAGGATGAAGTGGCACAACACAACATACACACAATCATTTTTGTGTAGGTCACCTGTCCATAAAAAGCCACTCTGAAATAAGTTCCAAGGAGCCTGCGGCCCGTCTGGGTCACTTCGATGATCTTATTGTAGGCCCGGTGCAGGGTATCGTACAGCCGGCTCAGTTTCTAAAAAATAAACACAAAAATAAATAGAAAGAAGCACAAACATTCTGCTTTATTGAGACTTTATTGGTCATTAGCTTAGCAAGCTGAGCAAGCATAACTAGCCTAGATCGCTTTATAAATAGAAGGACTTGGAAGGGAGTATGCTGTGGAGAATTTAACGCACGCCAGGGCTGTGCCAATAAAAAACTCAGCCTGTCAGAACACAACACTGAGTCACTCAAGCCAGCATTACGTTACTGTCAGCCTGGTTTGTCACTAACCCAGGAGTTTCACTCTCGGCTGAGAGTTTTTATTTACAGTCAAACCCCTGATATCAGGTTATTACTACACTGCAGGGAGGTGTAATCTAAATGGGCAGTTAGCTAAATGGCTGGCAGTTAACACATGTCAACAATGTTTTTAGCATTTTCCTCCCACCCTTTCAGATGTGTACGTGTTCCTCCTCAATCAAGAGCAAACTAAAGACAAACACGCTTCTCGGGGTAATAAAAAAAACCAAGGCTCTTCTTTTCTCCTGATAAATTTCTCCTCTGTCCTTCAGAGGAGTTTGTCTTTAAAGAAATGACTGGAAACTGAGGTTCTGCTGTCTTTGTTTTGATGTTTACCAGCCCGGTTCACTTCAAAAACAGTGGTAATGGGAAGCAGCTCTGTAATTTCCACAAAGCAGGAAGTGTGACGAAAGCATAGAGCGAATGGTTTGATAACTCTAAAGAGGTTTGATGATCTCAGAGTGAGGGATCTTGAGTGATATCGAGAGGAGTCGGTCTTTTGCGGCTGGAGGACTTGCAAAAGATCCGTGCTAATGATGACGCTCTCTGAACGAATCGCTGCCGGTACTTTACCGTGTATTCGTGACGCTTCTCGTAGATAGGAACGATAAGTTTGGCAATGTGGGTGATGAGCTCATAGCGCTCGGCCTTCCACAGGACGTCCACGCACACTTCCAAATGCTCGACTAAAACCTCCTAAAAATCCGGAGAGAGTAAGTGGGAAAATATGAAATTATAAAACCAATACAAACATGATTATTTTAATCCACAGCTGCCCTGACTAGAAATAAAAATCTGATATTTACTTAGTACGTATTTAATAAGTAAGCTAGTGAGCTTTATGCAGTGAACTTATACCTCAGTGTAATAAACATCCTGCATTCCAGTGTCTTCCTTCATGGCAGCCTCCTCATCAATATTCAAGGTAATCTTCTTAAAAGCCGCCAGGCCGCTGGGAAACAGCTCTGCGCAACAAACAAAAGGCAAACAGCAACGCTAAAACCGCCAGTGAATGCAGCGAAACAGCGCAAAAGCTGGAGCCACAGCTTCCCACAAAAGTCCGCTTTGTTTGGGAAGGTGTGGAAGCTCATCGGGACCCTGTAACGGAAGCGAATCTTTACGTTGCAAATGCAAACGGACAAATTAGCGAACCAAAAAGAGAAAGTGACGTAGATGCCAAAACCAAAAACGCTGTTTGTTTCTACAGTGCAGATGGACTGATTACCATATCCGCATCAATCAAAAAAAAAAACAAGGATTTTCTTTCAAGGATCTTTTTTTTCAGGGCGGTCTACGATGAGATAAAGCCCCTGCGACACAGACCCAAAACAAATAAACAAACCAAAAAAAAAACCGAGCATTAAGATCTGAATTGACAAAGTTTAATGACAGTAATTACTGTAAAAAAGCTGAGTGGTGACTTACTTTTTCTGTGCAGGTACTCTGCAACCAGCGCGGCCACGTGAACGTAACACATGGCCGCCTGTGGGGGAGAAAAAAAAATAAAAACAGTGGAGCTGATCAGCGTTAACACTAAAGGTGATTAAAACAAAGGGCAAAAACGTGGAGCGATACAAAACACATCAAAGCGACAGTCTGATGGCGTGTCTGACGGAGAGAGCTGCGTAAAATGGCGTCACGCGCACGGCCCT
Organism: Tetraodon nigroviridis; assembly: GCA_000180735.1. NCBI lineage: Eukaryota > Metazoa > Chordata > Actinopteri > Tetraodontiformes > Tetraodontidae > Tetraodon > Tetraodon nigroviridis. The sequence goes on along the minus strand of CAAE01010756.1, from coordinate 37,934 downwards.
TTAAAACAAACTGCCAGTTGCTCCGCTTGAGTGCAGTTGTGCGTCCAAAAAAAAAAAAAAGAAAACAGAAAATTATGACTTGTGTTTGCCCTTAAACTGGTATGTTTTCCTGTGCTAGTTGAATCGTGTTCTCAAGGAGTAGCGGTGTGTTTTTAACTCTTGACAAAAAAGGGTGAGGAAAAACTGAAAATTCTTGTCCCCGGTTGAGCCGCACGGTGCCAAGTTAGCCGTGGAAGGTTAAAAAGGTACTTTTTTTTTTGATATTCCTAATCAATTAGTGCTTGTTTCGAGTTTCGGTGACACTAAGTACTGGAAAGGGAGTCGTCGGGGTACCTCAGAGAGATCTCCGTTCTTGAGGTGTGCCCGGGCCATGGTGTCCAACCAGGTTCGCCTCAGCTCGGGGGTGCTGGCGTAGGACCGAGCCAGGCTGTACTGGAGGTCCAGGAGCATCTCCGGGTCTTTCTCGTGCTCCTTCATCTGAGCCGTGGCCATCAGCACGGTGCGGATGCGCTTGGTCAGACCCTTCACCTCAGAGGGGAAGACTGAGGACTGGTTAAACAGAGGAGAAAATGTGGAAAAAAAAAAGAATATTTTTATGCTCCTTGTCTCAATTGGAGAATAAATAAATAAGTGAGGGCGTTTCCTAAACTGGAAAAACTGACGTGACAAGTTTACCTTCATGGCCTTGTCGCTGTTGGCAAAATTGTTAATGATAGACAAAGACTCCTGGAAGCGCGAGCTGCCCGTCAGTGCCACGTCGGGGATCAGCTGGCTCACGGCGATGATGATCTAAATGAAAAAAAAAGAAGCCAAAAGAACCCCTGTTACTATATGAAAAGCCCAAAAAGTCGTCGCTAACCCTAACCCTAACCCTTTTTTTTTTACCTGCAGATGGGTGCGGAGGAACGTCTTCTTTTTGGTGTACTCGTAGTTGTTCCGCATCAGCAGGTACAGCAAGACGGCCGCCTCGGTCCTCAGGGACGCCAGCTTGGAGACGCAGCACTTGAGCACTTCACAGCAGAGAGCCTCGCACAGCGTCACGCGGCCCTTGAACAGCACTGACGGGAACTGGAGGGACAGCGCGTTAGTGTTGGGAATTAGACACAATTCTTAGAAGACGAAAGAAGCGATAGTTTGGTTGTAAAACACATCATGGCACAGATGTTTGCAGTTCTTGTGCAAAGAATTTGGGTTAAAAAAACCTTCATTCGAGTATGTCAAATGGGATCCAGCTCATTATCTTGTAGTAATAATGCCAAAAAGACCAAAACAGTCATATTCCTGCACTCATGCGTGTGTGCACTGGACTGCTGCTGTGTGGTCTTGGTACAGTGTCTCTGTCTTTGCTCTTTGGACTCCTCTGGGTTTTTATTTTCTTTTATATACACAAGGAAGCACTTGGGGAAGTCTAAAAATATCCAGTTTAAACGTGGACTGGGGCAAGGCCAGCAGAAACAGGAAAACGACCACTTCACATCTTTTTGTTCACACATTAGCATAAAGCACCAGCAAACATGTTGGGTTGTTTTTATATTACAAATAGCCACATGTTGTCCATTTTAGTTGTGTGTTTGTTGTGACAGTGGGCCGGACCTTGTTGATGAAGGCTCGGAGCGCTGCAAACACGTGTCGGTAGGCGGTTTCGGACAGGCCGACTTTAAGGAAGGTCAGGTAAACGTCAAACACTTTCTTCATGAGGGGGTTGTGACCTTCACTGTCCAGCAGCTGGGTCTAAAGGACACACACACACGCACGTGATTTTAAGTATTAGTACCACAACTACTGCTTTTGGCTGGGATAATGCAACATAAAACAAAAATCACAGTGTTTTTGTTTGCAGAATGTGTCAAAAACCTCATTTAAACAACCTTTTGGTTGCCATCATTCTGTTTTTATTATATATGTCTGAACAATTAGGTCCAAACAACATTATTCTTTTTTGAAAGTGGGGTATTTTTGATAAAATTGCAAGAGGTTTTTACTATTTGGGGATTAAAGGTCTTGCTCAAGAACCTGCCAGTCTGGGGACGTAAACCTGGTGACCTTCTGAGCTGGATTTAAAATAAATTCATCCATAAAAATAAAACAGAAACGAGCAGTGGGAATATCTCGATATGTCACCTTAAAACACTGAATGAACAGAGAGAGAACATCCAGGACGCTGAGGCTGACTTCTGTGGACATGTTGCCCTCGAGCAGAGCCTGATGGTGGATTTCTGCTTCTGAAGGCCCCGTCCCTACATATCACACAAACACACACACACACACACACACAACCAGTTGAAACCACATGTTTAGTGGTTAGGGTTTGTCCTGTGGGCTAATGACAGTAAAGTTGAACTTTTTGGCCATTTTGTAAAGATGAACATCTCAAGATGTCAACCAGGAAGTAAAAATCTTGGGTGCAAAAGGTCCATTTTCCAAAAATGGACAAAAGGACAACAACCCTAAGCAGACCACCAACATGGTAACAAAGTGTAACTTCAGGATAATAAAGTCAGTGTTTTGGAGAAACTATGACAAAGACCTGATCTCAGTCCAATGGGTAGAGCTGAAAAGGCTTGTGCAAACAAAGCGGCCTACAGATTTGACGCAGTTACACCAGCTTTGTCAGGAGGAATGTGTCCACATTCCTGCAGACTATTGTAAGAAACTTGTTGAAGCACATCCAAACTGTTTGACTGAAATCGGTCGTTTAAAAAAGGAAAAGCTAGCAAATACTACTGAAAAAAAATAAGGTCTAAAAAAATTCTCCCTTTCATTACTCTGGCATTTAGCAAACAGAAATAATTTCATGAATCCTAAATGACCAAAAACAGGGCAAGTTTATTCTGATTTCATCTTCGTCATTGAGGGGGGGAAAAAAAAGGGCCTTTTTATACAGCGTATGTAAACTTCTGGCTCTAACTCTGGTCACCTATATTAAGAGTGAGGGAGGCTTCCATCGTGCTGAACTGCTGCAGTTTGGTCTGCATCAGGCTGGCTCGGTTGCAACGCATGGGCGGCATTGTCTGCGTCTTCCGGTCCGAGGAGAACAGCTTGGAAGCGCACGTCTCCTGACTCCTGTGCGAAGAAAATAAACAACAGCCATCCAATTAACACACACACACACACACACACACTCACAAAACCTTCGCACCATTACAGAGCGGAAAACCAGGCAGTGGTTAAATCTGCCTCGGGTAATGTTTAGGTTTGTACTGTTTATGCTGTCTCCCTTTTATTGCCCTACTCTCTCTGGGCCGCTCACATAACTACTGAAATGCTCCCCCATGACCCCGTAGCTGAAAAGCAAAAGAAAAATAAACATACTCACATCACCACAGTTTACCCCTGGCCCATGATACTTACAATAACTTGGAAAAAATAGGTATTGCGGTGTTATGATAGAAAATGTAATATATATAATACTATAAAAGAGCCCTAAAAATCTCCCCTGAGCCAAAACTATGCTTTCGACCTCTCCGAACCTTAAAATAAAAGAACAAATCATCATCAGCCTCGAACAAAAGAAATACTTTCAAATGACTAAAAAATTGTCAACTACAAAATTGCACAGATGAAATGACGGGTTAAAAAGGGACATTTGGGAGCGCTCAACAGGCAACATGTCTGCCATCTAAACAAACTAAGAGTGTCCTGCAAGACCCCATCAGCTCGTTCTCTCCAAAAATAATCCGTGGGAACTTCAATCTTTGCGGTTCCCCTGCTGAGTGGGGATGCTGCAGGATGTTGTCCGCCCTTACCGGCCGATGTTTCTTTTTCCGACGTAGCGAAACTGAAACAGGCAGATCCTGCGAGAGAGGAAACAGGTAATGAGAACGGGAACCTGCGCCGCATTAGCTCGAAAAAGCTCCACACTCACTCCAGCAAGCTGAGGAAATTCATGATGTCCTGGGGGTTGACCTTGTTCCAGTATGTATTCAGAGTGTCTACGAGAACCAAACAAAAGGGAATAAAGCTAAAAATTGGTAGTGAGTTATACTTTATGGTGGCCTGGCCGCTGATGCATTATAACCGCACGGGTGACATGGACGACGCAAAAACTGCATGAGTCATTTTCAAAATCACCGACCCTCTGACAAGGTTTTGACAACGTGCAGGAAGGAGAGAAGGAGTCCTTTGATCTCGTACTGGCCCAGCCGGCCGATGGGAGGCGGGGCGGCGCTGCTGCTGAAGGTGGAGCCGCGTCGGTGCAACTGTGGTGAACACACGACAAAAAAAAAAAAACCGCGGATTTGTTGGATTTGCGCCGTCATCCGCGGTGCTGTATCGCAGCCGCGAAAGAACGTGCTTAAGAAAGTATTTACACAGGTGGTAAACAAACCGCACAATTAGTAGACAGCATAAACACGCTGGTTCCACAAACACTGGAACTTTTTCAAGATTTGTGTTTTAAGATACCAGAACCAGTAAAATTGGGCTATGAGCTGGAAAGAAACTTGATCCCAAGTTACTTTGGTTCTGCTTAGGATACTCTGCGCCGTAACGAGCCCCTTTCCTCCGAACTAATGAAACTGACTGGCATCAGTTGTTTTCACCTCCAGACTGTCTGGTGTTCCCGGATCTGTAAACAGTGAGCTTCTGGAGTCCTCTCTCCTCACGATGTGGCCGTTCTGCGCCAGCAGACCTGTCGGGAGGAGAGAGGGGGGGAACGTTTGTCAGTAGTCCGGGGTTAGATCTCTGCGTTCAACTGAGCTTGTCAAAGATGTCTCATCCACTACCCAAAAGGCTTTTTCAGTTCTAAAATTCCTCGAAATCAAAGCCTTTGTGGTCTATTAGCACGTTAACGATGGTGTTGAGTCACCAGGACTGGTGGAGGGGTGTGAACGTTTGGAACGCTGAGAGAAACAATTGGAGGACTGCACGTAGCTAAGAAAAACTTCCTCATTATACTCTTTCTGTCAACGGTACAAAAGTTCCCACCATTTCTCCAGACCTGGTGACTCATGACAAATTTCGTTGTACCCTGGGTGCAATGACAATAAAGGACTTATCTATCTATCCATCTATCCATGTGACCCAGCAGGCAAAGGGGAAGCACCCACGCTAAAACTAGGTGAACCACCCTGCCAACGGCTCTCAGGTGATATATTATTAGCATGCTAACAGTCCACGAGGGCTTTATTTTCAAACCTTAAAAACCAGAGACGTCACCTTGAATAACTATGATCTGGAAGAATGAGATTCTACACAGAGGCAGCCTTTATAAAAATAAGAAAACATATATATATAAAAAAAAAAAAAAACATTTTGGAAAGTGAAATGATTTAAATCTCTGGATATTTAGTGGGAAACTGGCCTCACCTTCTTTGTCTATTGCAGTGCTGATTCTGCGACTGTCTGCGGAGCCCACCGAGATCAGGTCATCTCTGGATCCCTGGTGGGGACAGTTTATTTCGTGGTTTATTTCATTCAAAAAAATGACCTTCCTGCTTTACTTCCTGGGCTAGATTTGGGGAAAACGACCACAGGAGCGGAAGACTCACGTTGAGGCCGAGGACGGGGCTGGAGGTGGGCTGCTGTGCCGAGAGCTGCTTCAGGTTCTGGTACAGCAGCTCGAAAAGGGGCAGGTAGAGCAAACAGATCCTGGACTGCTGGTTCTGAAACAGTCGCACGTTTGGAAAGGCTTCGTAAACACAATGTGTATGAACAAGTCTTATTAAGAAATGGAATTTTTTTACACCCCTGCATTTAGGGTGTGGCGCCGCATCGGCTTCTGTGGATCTGGTTACTATGCAAACAACGACCGTTGTGGTATTATCACAGTTATTAGCATTCACTCATCTCTCTCTCTCTCTATTGCCCCAAGCACCTGCTTTGCAGCAGTCGGCGCTACTTTTTCTACTTCAAATCATGTTTGTTTGTGGATTAACACAATGAATGATTTCACAATCTCTTATCCTAACATGTTGACTTTTTTGATTTTTAGCTCCTGTCTATTTGCTTCGTGCCCCGCCCTTCCTCACCTTGAACGCTGTGTAGCGGTCATCCGCGGCGTGTTTAATCAGGAGGTTCTTCAGCACGCCGACGGCCAGCTGCCTGATCTCGGGCCCCTGCTGCAAGGCCTCGGCCACCTCCCTCAGGAGCAGGCCCACCAAAAAGTGGTTGCGGCAGTAGTCCTCGGTGAGGCTGAACTCCAGGCTCTGCTCTGTTGTTCAACCACACGGGACGCGTCAGCGGGACCGAGCTGAGCCGACGGCGACGGTTAGAACAAGCTGTCAAGCCCATCGAACATATAGCGCAACCTCGAGACGAGCATTCCCGCATCGGGCCTCGTTTGTCAATCTTGTGTAGGAGGGTGTAAAAAATAAGACACACGTGTGGTTCTCGGTTTATGTCCTGCCCTTAAATATTCCAGTTGTTTCCCCTCGGGCATGAGGTGGAAGTGAAACAAGGACATGTTCTTTAACTGGTGTTAAAAAAGACGTGCCACTGCCCTGACACAAATACAAACAAACAAAACCGCACGCTCGCGTCCAGATTGCGCGCCAACAGCCGCGCGGGCAGTTTTCTGTCCTGCGTTTGGTTGATAAACGAGGCCCGATGTCGCTTCCAAACAACGCCGAGCCGGTGATGGAGGCTGTATCGCGCGCTCGCGTTGACTGCAGAAACGAAGTAGCATTATGCCGGAAATGCTTGGCGTAGATGGAAGCTGCGGGAAACTGAGAAGCCGTCAAGTGTCACGGCGAAGGCACTTCTTCCAAAAAAAAAAGGACAAGCGACGCAGCCGTGAATTAGCTGATGATCGTCCAAGATCTCAGCACGAAGCGGGAACAGAGACGTTCAGTGGCACAGAGAAACCCAGTTAAGCAGCTATAGCATGTTATCATCTATATTCATTTAAAGCAGGGGTCTCAAACTCAAATGACCTGGGGGCCATATTAAATAAAGTCTGAGTGAAGCTGGGCTGCATTGAGTATTCGATAAATAGCGTTTGCATGAAAAAAAGAGAGCGATACATGGGATTGTGGGAGCGTAAAGTGAAGTGCGCACATGTGTATCACCATGCGTGGTTTGTTTTGGTCCTTCGGTGACGCTCGTATGTGCACGTGTTCTCGTATTAACAGATCCACTTACACTCGTTGCTTCACAACTGCTGTAAATTGAGTTTTGGGATGTAAGCTGCGTTAATAATCGGGGGGGTGGGATTGTGTGTACATCTACCGCGGGCCGCACTGACATTATTCTTTGAAATTAAGTGGAGGGCCGCAAAAAATCATTCCGTGGGCCGCATTTGGCCCCCGGGCCGCGAGTTTGAGACCCCTGACGTAAACTAAGCATTGGGGGAAAAGGAGGTCAGTGGATTCCCACAAACATCCACAGTGTAGCCCACCCTACCATTAAAGTTTGGCTGGATGAATGACTGTCCTATAAGAAAAAAAAGCGTCGGAGGGGGTTGACAGCATGGCAGGTCAGAACAAAGAGGTTGCAAACATGGCGGCTTGGATGGCGCAGTACGGGTGCAGCGAGCGTCACCTACCTACAGGGCCAAAAAGCTCCGTCGCATAGGGGATTAAATCTGACCACAAGCAAAACGCACATGGAACGAAAAAAAAGAACAAAAAAAAAAAGGGGAAGGAGTAAAAACAAAGGAAGTTGGGCAAAAACAATCCATGCAGCATTTCCACAGCGAATGGCTCGCTGAAGAATAGAATTATCAACAGTAGCAGGTGTGTGAGGCCCGTAAACACACGCAGGTGCGTGAACAATGGGCGGGGGTTAGAATAGGTGTGGATGACGGCAGGTGGGTGAGGTCAGTCAGGGGGTCAGGGGCCGGCTGACAGCCGGTCGGAGGTCGCGTGTGTGCGCCAAGGAGGAGAAATCGGACGCCTCACCTTGGACCCTCTGCAGCTTAGTGCGCCCGAAAGCCATGGGCAGGTTGAGGGGGATGAAGTGTTCGTGATTGCACACCGCCATCAGGAAGTCGAACTTCATCTCCGACAGTACCTGTGCGAGCAAACTGACGCGTGAACCCTGCGCAGGAATATGCAAATCCCGCCCCCTTAACTCCCTCAATGTTAATAACATTTTTTTTTTAAGACTCAGTTATTCAAATACAATTCTCTGAGCTGCTGATAACATAAAGCCTACCAGTCAAATATTCTGGCTTGCTTTGTGAGTCAAATGATGACGAAAGAGATAGCGTTTGTTATTTTTATCGTGACGCGCTTTGTTTGCCTTTGAATATCCTGTGTGCAGTGGACAGCTTTCTGCTCAGGTGCACGGGTTTAATACCTTTGGATCTTTGAGGCCGAAATGGCACATGTAGTGGTTGACCAGACCGAAAGCAAAGCCTCTATTCATGAGAGTCAGGCATCTCTGGGAAGACAGATAAAGAGAGAGAGAGAGAGAGAGAGAGAGAGAGAGAGAGAGAGAGAGAGTGCAGTGAGCATGTAGCACGTAATCCCGGTTTTGCACAGAAAAAAATCAAACGCATACACATCCAAATCAATCTGATTGCACTTATGCCCACTTCCTGACTGTGTGTGTGTGTGTGTGTGTGTGTGCTGATGGGGATGATTTGCATTTTAGAACAGAACAGAATAGAACTTTATTCGTCCCACAGCGGGGAAATTACACTGTTCCAGCAGCAAAAAATGTTGGAGAAAAAGTTCGAAAAGTGCAGGAAGAGGGCAGGTAAATAGAAACACTTTCTGTTGGAACAAACAAAAATAGAACAAACAAAAATCATTGCGAAATCATTCATGGGCGTATCATCTTTCACGACGAGCCAGACAGACCAAACCGGCCTGTGACACAGGGTGGCAACGGCACCATGCTACAAAGAGAGAGATTGAGCTAAATACTGGGCAAATGTGGGGAAAAAAAAAAACACACAAAAAACCCATTTTAAGGCTGTGAAAAAGTTCGGAGCGACGTCTCAATGAAAAGCCGGTTGTTCGGACCTTAAATGAAATGAGCCAGGCTCAGGTTGATGCTGCGCGCCTCCTCTGGGATCTCCATGTGGCGGATCGTGATGTGCGGCATGATGGACAGCGTCAAGGACTGGAGCGCCTGGTGGAAACTGTCAGGGAAGCGCTGGGCCCGCGGCATCTAGACAAACAAGTTCATTGACAAAGATCTTAAATGTCATTAAAAGCAAAATCAACACTGCCGAGTGCACGCTAGGTTGCGTGCTTGTAACCAAAACAATGTGTGGACCGACTAGAATGGCAAGACTCTGTTTGTTTCCTTCGTTCCTGCACGCAATGTGTTAAAAAAAACAGATAGGATGTGTTTGAAAATACCTTCATGCGGCTGCCTTCTAGCAAGTACTGGGCCATGGATTTAGCCATCGTCTCAAAGAAGAACCAGGAGTACTGTGGGTGTAATTTGAACAGAAATGACTGTTAAACCTCGAACATGTACCTTAAAGCGCAAGAATAAGAAGCTACGTACAATGTATTTATAGAGTTTCCCATATTTTTATTCCTCTTGTTAGTCTCATTTTTGTTTCTGTGCTTTATTTTAAAGTATTTATCTCATAATGTATGCTGCGGGAATGCTATACATTATAAATAATAATAAATATCTATTCTATTCTTTCAACACAAGCGCCCCTTGCTGTTTATATCGAGTAATACAGCTGGGCTAAAAAAAAGAGCGCTTTAAACACAGCAGAGGAAGACAGATCGCGTACCCTGAGGAGTTTATTGCTGGTGTTAAAATCAGCAGTGTGTTTTAAGGTGGCTGTCATCGCAGTGGCCACCACTTCGTGCGTGGTCAGCGACTTCCCCGATGCAGAGTTGTTGGTCACGAACACGTACTAAGAACAGTTAAAACAAAAAAAAAAAAAAAGCCACACACCTCAGACACCCAACGGACGTGCCAAAGCTGATGATTGCAACAAAGAGGCATTTCACCATTAGAATTACCTTGACAAAAGAGCGCAAATAGTGCTCCAGGCCATCCTCGTGACATCGGGAGACAATATGTATGATCACACTGAAAGCGCAGCGCAAAACAGTCATACACACCGAACTCAAAACGGTACTAAAAAAACCCACTGGAGCGGTGCTGGATGATCAACTGACCGCAGGCAATTAACAGCAATTTCTTGGGCGTCTTTGGTTGCCGTTGTGAGCACTTCAAACAGCTGCATGAGCACGGTGGGCAGGAAGTTGATGATTATGTGGGTTTCTGTGGCGTGAAGGCACTAAAGGAGGACAGAAAAAAATAAAAAGACAAACAGCAGTAGGTTGTAAAGTAGGTCAGAAAGACATAAAGTAGGCAGGTGAGGACGTTTGGCGCAAGTCAGCTGCTAAGTTGGATCATTCTGGTAAACAATTCTCTCAAAAGGGTTCAATAAATGAAATAAAATCACCTTCAGGTATCTGATAAGTTCTGAAGAGTTGCCTTCTGAGGTCATCAGTTGGCAGTGCTGGAAGAATTTGTGTAGATACAGGTCCTGCAGAAGGCACATCACACCATAAAAGAACACAATCTGTGTCATTAGACGTCAGTATTTAAAGATAAATAAAAAAAACACCTCCTACCTGCGCATATATTGTGGATGCTACATGAATCCTGACTTTGAACAGCGGCTTGGCGTTTTCCACCCACTTGATGTCAGGGTGGGACTGAGGGGGTGGACACAAAATTTGGCTTTGGCTGACGTGGCTGTCGAGGACGCGCTTTGAAGAGCGTCGCCGTACCTTTTTGGTGTCCTGACACAGGTATCCATTAGGCAGAGAAGCAGCGACAGGCAGCTGGAGCTCGACCGACTGCATCCTCCCATCTTTCAGCAAAGGCATCCAAGAGTAACCCACTGCGACACGCGGAAACAGAATACACGTACAACGTTCGGTGACAGATTTCCTCGAGGAAGGGGGGACGGCTTACCGAGGGACTCCACTCCCTTGTTGCTGGCCTTGCTGCTGGACTCGCAGCTGATGTGATAAAAGATGAAGAGGACGTGGTGCTTCTCATGTACGTGGACCGGCAGCTCCATCATAACCTGTGCGGAAGAAAAAAAAAAAAAAGGGTTGTTGTTTTCACAGCTTTGACCAGTTTTTTTTGTCAAAGTTTGGTTTACGATCATTCTTTTAAAATGATGAACGGGTTCAAATACGTTTGCGACTTTAATAAAGTTGTCTATAACATATAACATTCCCCATCTAAGATGCATCCAACTTATGAAGGTTTTAAAATATAATTACCACATTTTTACAATATAAATGATCGCGCTTTTACAAAGTAACAAGTGTCACGTTCTAAAAATAAAATTATTGTTCTAACAACAGACATGACGCGTAATAACGTGTTACTGACCTAATTTTTATGTAGAATGGCAGCTATCAATACTTGCAATGTAGTGCATTGACCAATAGGGGGCGCCATCTGCTCATATTCTTTTAACGGTGTGCGTTCAATAATCAACTCAGTGATTTTCTGTATCAATAACAGTAGCAACAATAGTAATAAATATAATAAAGACATCATCAATCATCCATCTGTAATGTATAAAGGCTGTTGATAACACAGATGAGCAGTATTCAACACGTTTGCTACAAAAATCTGCTAAAAAAAACTGTTTTTGGCAACTTTTTGTATTAAAAAAAATGGTGACTACAAGTAAAAATAAACCATTTTTTTCTACTACCCAGAGAGGGTGTGGAGAAGGATAAAAGATAGTGGCAAAATATGTGTAAAGATAACAATATTGTGGCCCTGTGACGAGACTCTCATTGAGATAAGAGTGGAAGTCGGAGCATGCGGGGGTAAATAAAATCCAAGTAAGCGCAAGACTCTGCACGACCGCGCCGTGCAGAGCATGAGGGCGAGAAGGAGGTCTCTGAAAATCCTAATCTGTTTGAAATCGGGCCATCTGGACCCCCCTCCGCTCCAACCCACCGGCTACGGGCTCTACGGATTCCTGTTTCCAAGTGATGTCACAGCTCCGGCCTGAACCAGATTTACTCCGGATTAATTCGGTCCTGGTCTCACCTCGTCGTAGAACTCCGGGCTCTGGTTGTGGTGCAGCACGGCCGCGTAGGCGCTGTTGGTAAACAGGGACTCCCCCGGCTTGCCGTAGATGCACTGAAAGAAAAATAGGCAAATCAGTCGTTTGTCTGTCCTCAAAAAGAGAGGAAGTATTCAGAAATCTGTGGTTCCGAAAAGCCCCCTATTGTGAGTCGGATTAAGAATTAAAATGCACTACACTTGCCTACCTAACAAAAAAAAAAACAATACACAATCTCAGGCTTCATGTGACTTTTTTTTTTTTCAAATAAAATAGTTCACATTGGAAAAAAAAATTCAAAAAAAAAAAGAAATGAATCTGCTCAGATGACTGGATGGATGACGAGGACCGGCTCTAATGAGCGATAATGAGCAGCGGCGGCCAGACGAAGGCTGGAGATCTGGAGCTGCAGAAATTGAAACTGATGAGGGCAGGAAGAACAGGAGGAACGAGGAATAGGAGGAGGAGGAGGAGGAGGATGGGGCCAGATCACGCATATCCTGAGGCCGTATCATTGTATTAGGGACCCCTACCCCTACAACTATCAGTCAGACCTTTTCGTCGTTCTACACGTACGGCACAAAACTCCAAACTGACTGTATCATCTGACACTTCCTCTAGCCAGAATTCCGTACTAGTAAAGAAAACAAATGTGAGATTTTCAGAATAAAAGTCTGATAATACAAATAAACTTAGAATGCTGGTTGAAAAAAACCAAACAAATACAAATTTTGACACTTTTATTTTTCTCAGATTTACCCCAAAACTAAGGAAGATAGAACAGTTTAGACATCATACCCTTAAGGAAGCAGCTCCTTCATCATCGGAGTCTCGGAATTGGATGCAGACGGCAATGTTTCTAGCCTGGAAAGGAAAAAGCGAGTGATAAAAATGTATTAAAGCAGACCGTTTGTCAACAGTTGGCTCGTTCATTGGTGTTTCTTGATGTCACGCACCTTGGTGAAGGTCTTCTGGTTGTCGTATTTGAGCTGCTGGGGGTAAATGTACAGCTGGTTCTTGTAGGTGGTGAACGGGCAGTTGTACTTTGCCACCTCGGGGAGAAACTCCTCCACCTCCACCGAAACGCGCTCGCAGCCGTCCTCGAAGGGTTTGACGGGAAGATAGGAAGACGTGACCGTATCTGGTGGAGGAAAAAAGAGAGGAGAGTTTGCCTAAAGTTACCTTCTTCAGTGAACTGTTATTTTAATGTCAATTTTGATCAGATTGCCAAATTTATTCGCATTTTACTTCTGTTTTTTTGTGGGATTCTTACTAAATGAGACCAGAAGTTGAACGTTTAGCAGAGGATTTAAGATTTCAGAGGCACAGACCCTTCCATTTTTGATGTATTGCGGTTAAACTAGGGTTTTAAAGGTGATGCTCTGTGTTTAAAATGGAACCGCGACATACTGGAGAAATCAGGCGGGACACACTCGATCGTGACATTCAGCTGTCCGGGAATGGTCTGGAGCTTGCTCTTCTCGGGTCTGAGGAGAAAGAGAAAGCAGACAGCATGTAAATGCAGAGCTAAATTTCATAAGAAAACGGCAAAAAAAAAAAAAACCAGGGAGCGTGACTCACTTCCTGATGTCAGCCAGTAGCTTGATGAGATCATCGGTGGAAATTTTGCCGCTGTCCTGTCGGTACAGTGGAGAAAACTTGCCGTCCATGTCCAAGCTTCCCTGGGCGTCTTTGAACACTTGCCTGGAAAAAGGGCATTCCCGCAAAGTCAGCTCAGACAGGTTCTCGTGTTACTTTGGAATCCTGGGGAACGGCGCGCGGAGCCTTACTTGGCCGCCCAGGCGAAGGGCATCCTGTACTGACCCAGGCGCTGACACGCCTGTTTGGCGCTTTTCAGCACCTTCTGGGCTGTCTGCAACGCGAAAAAAACAGCCACATTCGGCATTTTAGACAATCTTGCAGCTGATTTGAATGTAAAATAATTATAAAAAAAAGAAATAAAAACGCGACGGCGGACCTTGTTCATGTCGGAGGTTTTGATGTACGGCTCGGCGCAGTGCGTGATGCCGTTCTGCAGCACCTTCTCTATCCGCGCCACCAGAAAGATATCCGCATGGGGGTTGGTCACGGAAAAGATACCCTTAGGGGGAGAAAAGATGGGGGGAAAGACAGGATAAACAGCAACCTTGTGACAATAACGTGTGTGTCTGAAACCGGACAAATCTCCCTTTCCATTGGTAACATGGGGAGGATGCTCAACCAGGAAACCAGGAAGTGAAGGAAACCGCTTGATCCAAGTCTAGCAATGAACAGGCTGTCATCAGTTCTGCCTTCTACGCTCAGGCGGTAGCTACCTAGCCGCCGGTAGCTGGGTCTCACATGAAAACCACGGCCGTTTCTGGCCTGTGAGATTTAGCAAGTTGCGTCAAATGAACCCTGACCATCGCAAACCGAGCCGTTGGAGCTAAACAACCTCTTAAAACGTGTGTTTATCATCCCTCTCAAGTATTATTAGTCCCTTTTCCAAACCGGAGCAGGACTGCTAATTTGCGGCGAACGGATTTGACGCTCTTACGCGGCTAAATCTGGGTTTTATTTATGAACCGTTGCCTTACAAACGGATTCCAAAGACCGTCTAGATACCAGAAGCAGCAGGCAGGTCTCCGAACCACACCCAGGGCACTTCATTTAAACCCGTGGTTAGCCGAGCTCTAACAACACTCTAATCACGGAGGTACCGCCAGCTGTTTGTACGAACGCGCTTGTGTGTGTGTGTGTGTGTGGTGTGTCCAGATGGTGCTTAACGTTTACAGATGCTGCCAGACAGAAGGACCGGTTCCATTTAAAAGTCTGGTCGGCTACTGAATATTGCACTAAAACCTTTTCCTTAGATTGAGGTGTGCTTCTCTTCTGGCTAGGGTAAAAGCTCGCTCCCGTTCCTTGTCCGAGGGATAGCAAGCGGGCGTCCGGGAACCTTTTATAATCAGTCTGCTGCTGATTTACAGCAGGCGCCGATCTTCCTGAGCGAGTTAATCGCGTTAATGCGCCCGGCAGCAGGAAGGAGAAGGCGCAGCAGAGGTTGGGCCCGAGCCGAACAGGGACGCTGCGTTACGCAATGGGAAAAGAGATGGAATATAGTCAACGTCACAAAAAATGGAACTCTGTTATTACTTTACTAGTAGGCTAAGGACGGAAAGGTATAGAATCCCCCCTTCTGCCACTGAGTCAGCAGCCCGCAGTCATGTGAGGACAGTCGATTTGTGGCGAGGATTTCAATCTGACGGTTTTATTTGGCTCTCGTGCCTGTGTTCCTCCTTCCCGTTTCTGTTTTTAATTACACGGCGTCAAAAGAAAGTTGTTCTGTTGCTGATTTAGAGCGGCCTCCTATAATTTTCAACTTTTCAACTGTTTTTTTTTTTCCCTTCACACGTGTGAGTCATCTTCATTTTTTTTAGCATCTCTGAAAAGGAAATGAGTTGGATTAAAAAGTAAATGCTTTCCTTTGGAATAATGAGGACATATGTTGGTTTTTAGTTGCTTCCTTGAAGCAGGAGTTCTTAGATGAGTAACTCGGCTTGCGTGTGTGTATGATATTTGAAGGCTTAAATAGTAAGACGGGCAAGCATCAATCTGAAAGTAACATCTACCTGAGTGGGGAAGTGGAGGAGAGACTCTGAAACTCTCTGAAGAGCCGGTAAGCCGTTCCCTTTTGCCGAATCTCCATTCATCAGCACTCCTCCTCCTCCTTCTCCTCCTTCCCGAGGCCCTCCTCCGCCCTCCGAGTCTGAAGAAGGGGAGAGCTGGCCCGGGGCTTCGGTCAGCATCTCCCTGACGCAGGGCGGGTTGAGGTCAACGTGGAAATCGGCCGAGATCTTGCAGCTCTTGGAGATGTCGAAGAGCGCCCAGGCTGATGAAGAACGGTTCCACCTGGAGGTCGGAAAAGAGGAACGTGACTCATGCCATCCGCGCAGCGAGTCCGTTTAGCTAACCCTAACATCTCTGCGTCTGGTCCTTAAAAAAAAAAACGTAAAATCCAGAAATTAAACGTTAGATCGGCAGCCCTCGTCTGGGCACAGAGGTGAAAACAAATGAATGATTTACCGTTCTTTCTGGAAAAACACAAACTGGAAAGACAGCAGGAGGAAAGTGCCTCTTTTTCAAAACCACGCGGAGGTCTATATAAATGTTTTATGAGGTTCGCTAAGAGCAGAAAAGCTGCACTCACACCATTTCCAAACTGCCGTCTCATGCTAGCAGGAGCGCTAGGGCAATGACGCGCTAAAGGCCTGTTACAGACGTAACACACTGACTTCCCAAATGATCCTGGATCCGCGGGTTTCAGGGAAATTCTTTCTTGGCAATAAAAACACCTCCTAAAGGATTCTGAGAGGTGACGACTCCTTTTTTTTTTGAGAGGGGCCAATATGAATTATGAAGAAACAAAATCTAGAGCGGCCCTGCGGAGGATAAAAACAGGACTGAGAAAAAGAAACGTTAACTCCTCAAAACATTTTTAGGGGATAGTTGTTATCACAACCGTATGCTACACGCATGTTATCACAACCGTATGCTACACACTGTTATCACAACCGTATGCTACACACTGTGTTTTTATCTCTTTAAGACTGTACTTTTTAAAATTCTACCCCACTAGTGCATACGCTGCTACAATCTTAGCACATTGTAGGTTTAGTATTTAGTATTTTCCTAAAACTTGCGCGCCCTTGTGTGTTTGCACTTTCGAGCTGCTGGAAGTGTGAAAGTAAAAACAGAATCTGGGGTGAATTGAAGACGATGGCGTACGTTGGTCAGAACGCCGTCGCCCTTCTCGCTGACGCATCCCTGGAGGCTGAAGGTGAGGTCGTGGCAGCTGACCATGATGCGCCGCCCAAATCGCTCCTCCAGCGGCTTCACGTCCGGCTCGATGCCCGAGAAGTCCAGCCTCTGAGGCGGGACGGGAACAAGCGGAGGAGGGAGACGGATTGAGTGAAGCGGGGGAAGGCAAAAAAAAAACAAAAAAACAAACCGAAACCAAAACCAAGGTGATGGGTAATGGAGTCACTAAAGTTTACCTGGGTCTCTGGATCCAGAGAGAAAAGCTTCTGTCTGCCTTCGTTCCTGTTGATCTTATTCAGCTGGTCTGTCTCCCTGGCATACTGAGGACACAGACGCCATGGAAGAAAACCGAATCAATACAAAATAATCTACTCTCTTGACTTTGCTTAATACAAAGAGCTCTTTAGCATTTAGATCTTTGGCTTTCAACCCTTTTTATTGTTCCATGAATGTGTGGGTTATTTTCAAAGACTGGCTAAGAAGAACTTGGTTTTTTTTTTTTAAATGTAGCATCTCGGGAGCTGCCCTTTGGTCTTTCCTCTGCAGGTAAAACAACACCAACGCAGAGGGCACGGCCGGAGGGGGGAAAAAAGGAAAAAAAAAAAAAGGTGGTGCGTAGCAGAGAAGAATAAATCAAAGCCTCCAGGTGATGCTCATAATCAATCTTCTCCCCTTCGCGCCTCTCTTTCCCTCCTTTATGTTGCGTTCTAGCCTGCAGACATACCCTGAGTAGCCTTTGCAGAGAGAGAAAGAGGGAGAGAGAGAGAGAGAGAGAGAGAGAGAGAGAGAGAGAGACCTGCTGTGCCGGAGAGGCCAAGAACAGAGTGAACAGAGGGCTTTGTTGTCTGTCTGTAGCTCGAGGTTTACAAGCCTATTAAACCAGCGCAGACCCTGTGGAATGAACCCGGGTGGAGAAAAGAGGTGAAAGCCCCCCCGAGACCTAGTCAGACAGGAACCATGGCAACAACAAAAAAAAAAAGGAATAAACATGTTTCGCCTAAGCAAACCAAGCAGGGAAATCCGTACCTTCATAGGATCGGGGTGCAAGCTCCTCCCGAGCGGGCCGTCGCCTTTACCCTGGCCGGCCGGGTCGTCGTCTGATGGAGCAGGACATGGATCACATGACACCGTCAAGCATTGGGTTTCACGAGAAAACACACGAGAGTGTGTCGTTGACAGGAAAAGGAGGAGTGTGCAGGTGCTGGCTTGTAACTTGGACTACTTTCTGCGTGAAACCTCTCATTTTGCTCTCAATGAATTCGATATTTTGAAGGATTTGCGAAAAAAAAAAAAGGCGTCACTTTCTTCATGCTCGTTCTTTGAATAAAAAAGAAAATAAAGGGTTTTTTTATTTAAAAAAACTCCATACATTTTTATTACTTTTCATGTTTATTACATAAATTTCAAAATGTAATACTGTGAGATTATCACACTAGTCACTCAAATAGAAAAAAATGGATCTATCCCTGAGCTTTTTTTTACTTTAATTCCCCCCTTTTTTTAAGTTTACGCCTGAAATGATAACTAAGGATTAATAAGAACACTTGAAAAAATAATTATAGTTATCATAGCCAGATGTGGTTAATTTTAAACAGGCTAGCTGACTTTTGATTGGACGAATATGATGATTTTACGACCTGCAATGTCGTACAACCTCTTCCTATTGGCTGGGAGAAAACGTGGGCTTAAATGAGAGGGTTTCGCTGGCGTTAAGAAATGGGTTTTTTTTTTTTTTACCCTGATAAACAAAGTACAACTTGCTAAAAGTCTGAATAGCAAAAGTGATGCGAGTGTGACTTTTCCCTTTTGGCGATTGTGAGCCATTATCATCACATGTCGGCGTAATCAGGAATAAGGAAGTAATTATAATGACTAAGAGGTCACACACAGTGTGCACTGAGGGCAGAGAAAAACCCAGGATTGTTCGAATAAGCTTTAACTGTTGCTAGGTGCATTCCTGGAGGAAGCAACGCTGACGTAAAGAAGGAAGCAATTCCTCCGCTTAATTAAGGGTGTCGAGTTAAAACCGCTGTGTTTCCTAGGTGTCTCCATAACACGCGCCTCAACCTGAGAGTTTGGGACAACTTTGACGCTAGACAACCATAAAACTCCTCTAAACCTGCTATCGTCGCTAACTTGGCTGAGCTGCCACCCAGCGTGACTCACCCAGGCCGCAGTCCAGCGCCTCTGCGCCGTTCCTCCGGTCCTGGCTGGCCTCGGCGCTGCCCTGTAACGCCTGTTTCAGCGTGGCCACCCACTCCTCCATCTCGGCCTCCGTGTCCGCAGCCAGGAAGTGGCTGTAGCGCTCTTGCATCTTCAGCTCGAAGCCGTTGCGGCGCATTTTAGGGGACTGGAGGGTGAAAAAAAAAAAAAAAACCAGGTGAATTTTCAATTCTTTACAGCGCAAATGAGCGTGTAGCTCTACTTTTTTTTTTTTAACATTTAACTCTTCAGAAATCCGTCTTTGAAATGTCTTCATTGGGCTAAAAGCCTTCTGGGCCCCCTGCCTGGCCTAAAAACCTGAGTCAGGAACCTGCCAGCGACGCTAAAAACGATTGCAGCGGCTAACTACCGCGCGCCGGAGATTTTCTACCTCGAATCTATCCGTCCGTACCTGCACGACATCGATGCAGGAGTCGAGGTAGATGGATCCCTTGGTTTCCTTGCAGTTCTTCTCGTCCTTGTAGGAGTTGAGGATGTACGAGCCGTCGGGGAGCTGGGACAAATAGAAGAACCTCCTTTTGAAGACCTGCGATACACAAGAGGGGATGATGAAGCTCCAAATGATATTTGGCTCTGCATTTTCTCTAAACATTTAAGCCAGGGGTCTCAAACTCAAATTACCTGGGGGCCACATTAAATAAAGTCTGAGTGAGGCTGGGCCGCATTGAGTATTCAATAAATAGCGTTTGCATGAAAAAAAGAGAGAGATATGGGATTGTGCGTACATCTACCGCGGGCCGCACTGACATTATTCTTTGAAATTAAGTGGAGGGCCGCAAAAAATCATTCCGTGGGCCGCAGTTGGCCCTCGGGCCGCGAGTTTGAGACCCCTGGTTTAAGCTGACAACCCTCTTCATTTGGCTTTTGCAGAAATTCTTTTAAAGTGCTCTGCAGGCCCGATTAAATTGGAAAAATCTACTCTATAATATAGAATATTGGCTTCCGTACACTAGAAGACCTCGATAAAATGTTGGTTAAACTTTTAAAAGACCTCTCTCACATCTAAAGTCATTGATAAGACTTTTTAGTTACACACAAAACCTAAATGGGGGTCACTAATTCCAAGACTCCAGCTCGATTCTCTAAAGATGATTACCTAAAGATGAAAAGGGTTAGTGTTCCGCTGATCACAGGATTTTTATTCCGACTTTGGAATTTCGTGAAGGCGTAAGGCCGGCTTGACGCGGCAAGCCTTCGGATAACTCACCTTCATGGAGACGGACAGGCTGCTGTTGATGTTAGCTTTCTGAAGCCAGCCTTGCTTCATGATGCCTCCTCTCTGCGAGCACAGCGAGGCCGAGTCCTGACAAGTATAGCGAAGTCACAGAACGATTAAGGTCTGCAGAATTACTTGGGGGGGGGGGCCTGGAAAACCGGGCTAACAGTAAATGCTAACTGTGAAACAAACAAACAAAAACGAAAGCAGCAAGAATTTAGAGTCGCACAATGTATTAATTACTGGTGAGGATTTCTGTGGTTTTCCATTGCGTCTTTTCCAACTTGTGAGACTGTTTATTTCCAGGGAAAAAAAAGACACAAACCACCGATCCAACAGAGGATAGAAATGACTAATTGTACCTGTTTTCACAAGACAAACGAGTGGTAAAAAATGCGTATCTGACATCAGTGAAGAGAATTGATCTTTCGACCTCGGGTCCATGTCCTCCTCTGCAGCGCTGACCTGTAATCCAATTTGCTGGCTGTTTCTCCTCCAGCAGCTTGCTCACAACCGCAACAAAACAGTCTTTTCTTGTCCTTCCTCACCCAGGGAATGATCATGCAGCATTAATAACAGAGGCGTTTCAAGGAATACCACTCCCCCCCACCCCCCCCGCCCACCACCACAACAACATTCATCTTCAATTAAACGTTCCGCCCCTACTTTTAGCCACATCCGGACTCCTTCTGGGAGAGGGGGATCGATCTGAGCTATTTATAGGACGCGTGCTAGTCTGCTGCTTTCGTTCCCCCTGAAGGTCAGCAGCAGCAGCAAGACTGACGCGGCAAACGTTACAGGGAACATCCGGGACCCCTGCCGAGCAGCGTTCGGGCCTCGGATCACGACCTTTAACGGCCATCTCATCCGGGCGAGAGTCCTACTGGAACGCTCATCCGCCAACGATCGACGACCGCCCCGCTCACCTCGTCTTTAGCGTCTTCGTCCACCTCGAACACTTGGTTCGGCAGCTTGTCGGTCTTGAGGCCTTTGCTGTAAAAGACAAACAAACGCATGTCACTTAAACGCATCACAACAGTCCATTCAAACACATGTGATGACACAGAACGACAGCGTTTTTCGCTATTCTTTGCTAAGAACTCCGGTAGCGGCTATCTAGCTAAGGCTAATATTGTTTTTACATTGGTGAATTTCAGCAGGGTATTATCCAAAGCCCCCAGTTTTAAAAAAGAGAAGACAGTTCATTCAAACATCTGGGCTGAACCTGCTGGCAGCAATTTGCCCCCACTTCAAGTGTGATTTATTCCAGACCGGCGCGAGCGGAGCTAAAATCACTTGTTTGGATT
Source organism: Tetraodon nigroviridis (assembly GCA_000180735.1). NCBI lineage: Eukaryota > Metazoa > Chordata > Actinopteri > Tetraodontiformes > Tetraodontidae > Tetraodon > Tetraodon nigroviridis. The sequence continues at coordinate 16,426 of CAAE01010756.1, read as the reverse complement.
TGGTACAAACCCGTACATGTGCTAACTGGGTTTTTATCATTTCTACCGGTCCCGATATTGCTTTGCTGATCGTCTCTACCTCGGCAACAGGCGAAAATCCCCAGAGTAAGCCTCGTATTTGTAGTTGATCACGTGCCAGTCGGTGTTGTACATCTTGATGCACTGTCAAACGCAGAAAGAGCTGGATCAGGGGTTGCGGAAAATAATCAAATAATCAGAAACAGAAAAGCATGCTTATCCGTCCTTTAAACAGGTCGAAGACCTTTAATTTTATCATGTGTAGCCTTCTTTTTCGCGAGGCAAAAACAGAAAATGACCTTGTTTAATCGTTCCGTATATTGAGAAACACTGTGTGGAGGGAAGATTGCTCGCACGGGATTGCTGAGTTATGACGGTACCTCTTTGGCAAACAGACTCCTCGCCTCCTTCTCTGCATTCTGGGGCACCGAGGGAACAACGGTCCTCCTCTGACGACAGATCTGGGACTCCTGCCCGCACCCAGAGACGACGCACGCGCATGAAATACACACAAGTGTCCAAAAACGGCATAAAAGCAAATTAGCGAGGCGAAAGTTTAACAGTAGGTTACGCTTTTGAGCGCGAGCAGACTGATCATGTTGGTTTTGTTGCAGGTATGGTGAGGTCAGCGGGATCGGACGAAGGGACTCACCGCGACGTCGTCCACCGGGCAGAGGAGCAGGTCTCGGTGGGGGTCGTTGTGGATCTGGGCCTTTCTCTGGAACACCACAGTCTCATAATCCAGCGGCTCGATGATCTTTGGCTGCTCCTGATAGGAGGGGAAACACGGAGAGATAGAAATTAGCGATGGATTTTAATGAACCCTTTTTTTTTTTTTTGGGGGGGGGGTTCTTTTCAAACCAGAACTTTGAATTCCTGTTTTGGCGATTTAGTCGAGAAACACACCTTCAGTCATTCAACTAGACTTGCACAGCATAATACAGAAAAGAGAAAAAAAAAAAGACGGAAAGCGTACCAAATCGGTTATAAAAAGAAAAGCTGTTGCGTGCATTCAGAAATAGAAAACAAACTAGATCTTCATAACTTCCTGTTCCCAGTTTCACAGAGAAGTGAATGATATACTGGGGGGAAAATGGAAAAAAAAAAACAAGTTTTTAAAAAAAAAAAAAGAAGCAACGGGCCAACATGTACCCTTTCCATAACTAGGCCACACTGTGATCACGAGCGGGAAACATAAACCACTTGGAAAGATTTCGAATTAATTCCAAGAAAGTGCCACAATAAGCTGAAGCTCAGCAGCGAACGCGCTGATGAGTAGCTTAGCCACAGCAGCCGAAGCTGGGAAACGCCGACCCATTTGAACCCTTACGGGAGGTTACGCGTGCCCACAGAGGAAAGAATATCGACAACAAAGTGCCGCTAGGCAGCTACGGTTTTGTGTTGTCGTATATTTTTGGACCCCCCGGTGCGCCTGCGCGACGGCGGTAGAAAGCTCTCGGGGGGGGCTCGGCGGAACAGCGGGTGGGCCCCGGGTTCCTTCCAGATGACTGGAGGATCCGTCTACAAGATAAATCGACAGCAATTTTGAAACAGGTCGTTTCCTATTAGCAATGACAACGATTGCTTTTGCATAGCTGAATACGCTAGTTTGATTGTTTATTTACAATGAGGCAGACTTAAAAGTGCACGCATTTCTGTAACATGTACATAGTTTTTAGACAACTAGTATGTGAACCAATATGTTTTTCAAGGTTTTGTTTGTTTTGATGATGCTGATTAGGACTTGCAGCCTCAGAAAACCTCAAATTTGAAAACTCCTAAAGTTTGAATATTGCTTAAAGTCGAGAAAACAATCATAATCAGCAAAATTGCAACAAAAAAAAGCTTGCGATATTTCACTTTGCATGAACCGAGTCTATTGATTTCAGCTTTTAATGTGGGATTGCCTGAATAAAACAACTTTTACACGATAATCTAACTCTCCGAGTAGGACCCCAAACTAGCAATAGCGTCTTTCGTAACAGGAAGAAACCTTGAGTAGGACCAAGTTAATTGTGGGGGGGGGGCCGACACACCCTCCTGCTGATAATTTACCCACGAATAAAAGTCCGAATTTTATGTCGAGGGCGAAAATGAGCTTCCTCTCTTCATAATCAGCAGCCACCGTGGTTTTTAAGAGACGTTTTTAAACCTTCCAACCAGCGGGACGTCCTGGGCTCAACCCCGCCACCCGAGTCTGCCGAAAGCTTGAACCCGTGTGCGTCGGTGGGGCCACGCGCGCGCAGCGGCCCCGCTTCCTGTCACGTGCAAAAGGAGCCCGACCGCAGCGGCTACGAAGCAAATGTTCAGTAGAGTTCTGCTTTAATGGAAGAAGAGAGAACTATTATTACCAGTGAAAAGAGAGAGAGAGAGAGAGAGAGAGAGAGAGAGCAGAGAGAGAGAGAGAGAGAGAGAGAGAGAGAGAGAGAGAGAGAAAAGCAAAATCATAGAGCGATGTGGGGAAACAACTGGGTGGACCTGCGTGAGGCAAGCCCTCACCGTCCTGTCACAGTGCTTTCACTCTTCCGGCTGCGTCTCGCACTTTCTTCCGGACTGCTCAGTCGCTGAACAAAAAAGGAAAATAATAATATTATAATCATAAAAAAAGTGACCTTCCTGATCCCAGAAGTGGGCAAACTGAGGCCCGGGGGCCACATGTGGCCCGGTGAGCTGTTTAATCCGGCCAGCGGAGCCTTTCCAACAGTTATTTTCAAAAGCCAAATGAAGACGGTTGTCAGCTTGATTGGTTAGACAGAAGTTCAACCCCCTCTCCACCTAGCATGCTAACACGTTCTCCTAAGAAGTTGGGGCCAAACATCATCTGGAGCTTCATTCTCCATCCTTAGTTGGAACACCTTCCAGGCTCTTCAAACTATTTTCTCAATGAATAGTCCATCAAGCACGATTTATAGTTAACCTCCGGTCCTCATTTAGGGGCCGGCTCCTTCATCAAGATCTAAAACCCAATGTGGCCCTTCAGGCAAAATAATTGGGGGCCCTGGGGAAGACCCAAGAAACGAAGACACCGTTATTGACTAGACATGCAATTACCCAACAAATGAGCAAATACAAACCAAATAAGTCTCCACTTTCATTTCATGGTTTCCATAAACGACGTTTAAAAGGGGTTGGGAAAGTAGTTAACCCTCACGACCCTGCAAAACAGTCGGTAAAAATATTAACAGCACAACAGCAGACCCACTAAAGGGAAAATACATGGTTTTTCCACAAAAAAAGGCGAATTGGGGAGTCAGCTGACAAGGTCTCTTGTAAAAGCAAAAATTTCCGGATGTTTGAGTCACTGCAGCAGAAATTTTCTGAACTGCTTCATTTCCTTTTTTTTTTTTCCCAAAAGAAGTTTCACTTTGGTGTTGTGCTCGAAAACGCACAACCCAGGTCGACGCAGCGGAAAACTTCAAAACTGAATGGAGATAAAGGTTAAGAAGATGGCAAACTGAGACGCCGTCACGGAGGAAGCGGGGTCGCGGCGCGCCCGAGGGAGTCCCCCCCCATGTGAGAGAGAGACGCCGAACCGGGCAACAAAACAAGGCTTGTCTCAGCGGGCCAACCATTTGCTCCATCACCGCAGGAGCCTAAAACTTCCAGTCTGAACAGAACACGCACATCACATGTGGACACCAACAACAACAACAACAACAATCCTAGATTCCCACCTCGGATCTACAAACTCAAATTTCACCACGATACGCTCTCCCGAATCCCTTCGCATCATCTTCCTCCTCGAGATGATGGTCCTAAGACCAAGAAAGGAGAGCGCATCCCTCTATTTAAGTTTTTTTTTTGCACTGGAACACGCAGGAAGACAAATATTTACCATTCTGACCTGTAAAGGTCAAGATAGACACACACAGACGCCTATATACATATATAAAATTAAAAAAACAAGAGCCAGGAAAGCTCCTTCATGGGTGCTGTCTGTCCTCATCAACATGCAGCACCCTTATGTCTGAGATGAATGGTTCATCCTTTCATTTCCCCCCCATTTTTGAAGTCTGTGGCACAAAGTAGCCGTTTCTAGGAGGAATAAAAAGCCTGAGACACTGTAGGGACACAGGGGCCATGCTTGCAGCTGCTCCTCATCCCCCAGCACACAAAAGAAAGCGCACCAAAGGAGGACAAGAAAAGGTGTCTCTCCAGACAACGTCGTAGTATTTTGAAATGCTAATAAATAAGCCATAAATGAGCTCCACCACGTTCGCCCCTGTCACTATTAAAGATAAATGGAACAACAATGCGGTGGAATTTGATTGGGTTGACGGGAGTTGCATAATTGAAGGGAATATGTGGGAAAAAAAGACGTTTGTAACCCCCCCCCTTCCCCAGAAATAGAAGTAAAGGGAGTTAGCAAGCTAAGGAGGTAATTACGTTTTCCGCGTTAGCTTAAAAAAAAAAAAAATGACCGCAGCGTCGCGGCGCGCGCCCCACGGACTCACCACAAGGTCCACGGTGGTCTTCACAGCCTCCGACACGCTTTGCCGGACTTCCGCAGCCGTCCCGGGTTTGCTTAACCTCTTGGTGAATTTTCGTACTTCCGACATGTTTGCCGCGCTGGTTAAAATACACTCGGGGCTACGAGCATGCCGCGGTACCGGCAGTTGTGTGACAGCCAGATGTGAAGAAGCCCAGCAGTTGCGCGTCGGTGAGGCGGGGCCGACGCTCGGCGCTGATGATGGTGGCAATGATGATGGTGAGGCCAGAGAGTGTTGAGCGAGTCAAGATGCCGCAGTCGTAGTCACTTCCTTTTCCGCTCTGCTGCTGGGACCAAAGAGTGTTTGAGGGGTCAAGAGATACACCTTAAGCACTTCCGGTGGTTTATACGTCGTCAACAAACACTGATATGAAATTACAAACATACTAAATGAATCATTTTTCTGGCTAAAACTTTGTTTCAAAAGCCTCTGATGCGGAAGGTATAAATCTTGTATTAATTTTTTAATCATCTGTAAAAATTGGACGTGCAGCGCCACCTTGTGACTGATAGTGAAAACTGTAGGAAGAAATTTTCTTGCAAAAATCAACATTTTAAAATTTTAATATATTAGATTAATTTGGTCAATTGGTAACTTGCGACTTATCTAGGTTGTACCCTGCCCCTCACCCCTTGACAGCTGTAAATAAAGCAGGTAAAGAAAATAAGTAGATGCATAGATCCATATAAATGTAGCTAAAAGTTTCTATTTTTCTTCAGTGGAGATCTAGTACCATACCTGCGAAGATCCCGAGAAATAAACCACTGCTAGGAATGTAATCTATGTTATATAAGGCAGCGAAACATGTCCTGGCTTATTTGCATAAACCAATATAAGAACTAAAACTTTGAGCATTACTAAACAGAATGTCTACTACTGTGCACGGTGATGATGCTTTAATAATATATTTACACAACCAAATATATGGAAAAGTGTGACGGCAAATATGTTTTAAATGACGTTTTTTAATCTTATTCGTGTGAAATAAGGTGTATGTAAAATAAATTTAGGCAGATGGGGTAAATTTAGAGTTTTACACTCTACGCTACAAAGCGCCACAGTTAAAGGCGGCCATTTTCCTAACTCTGCTTGTCACTGTACTGAGTGAACTCTTTCAGAGCCCAGTTTTTCATTTCTATCTCCTGTCGCAGTCTGCAGTACTCCTCTGCCAGGGCTTCAAACTCTTTCCCCAAAATCTCAAAGGAAGACAGTTTTAACTCGACCGACTGCTTCTCTGCCTGATAGGTCTTCAGATCAGAATTCAGCTTCTCTCTGAAATGAGGAAAAAGTGTTTTTTTGAGAAAAACAGCAGGCGAGGTGAACTCAAGGTACGATCCAATCGTAAACTACTGTTTACTGTAACGCAAATGGGATTCATCCACGACCCAAAATTAGACCATACAGAGAATGTAAAGCAGAGAAACAAAAGAAATCTTGCCTTATTTTTTTATGAGCAGATATTGTCTCATGTGTGTATGTCTCCAGCTCAAGTTCCACCATCTCTGTTCTTTTGAAAAACAAGCAATAATAAATGTGTATAATATATACTTGTTAGTGGTAGAAAAAAAAAAAAAAAAAAAAGGAAACGCCTTACTTGATCTTTTGCCAGAATAATTCACACTTCCCCTCACAATAGTCCAACTTCTTCCTGTCCAAATCGGTCTGGGTCTTCAGCCTGTGGTCCAAAATGACGGACTGAAGAAGCTGAATGCACTTCATCAGCTCCTGCACGCGAGCAGACGAGAAGAAAAGCAGAACGAAAGGCTGGAATTCACCGCAACACTGACAGGTATGGATTCAGTGAAGACCGTTTGAGTTTACGACTGAAATAACTGAAATCAAGTCTTCCTACGCAGAGGTAGAGCCGAGTCTGTTGCTGGAGAAGAACGGTGTTTTGCCGACACGACTCTTTCAGACTTTCTGCTCTTTTCTTGTCTTTGTCGAGCTGGGCTGACAGGTGAGACAGCTTGGTGTTCTTCAGACCTTCGCTTTCGCCCTCTTGAAGAGATGACAAAGCGTCAAGGGTAAAAAAAGACGTTGGGTTGAACTTACAAAGGCTGGAACTTACCACATTCAGGCTGATGGTAAGACAGGAGACCATAACATTTCTTCTTTAGATGTTTCTCCAGCTCTCTGGGAAGAGCCTGTTTCATTCTCTCAGCATCCTTGTAAAAAAATAGATTCGTTAAGAGGTGGTTAAAAAAAAACCCCATGCATTCTCGTGATATTAATCAAATTTATTTACAAAATTTGTAAGATTCTCATTGGCTTTCAAAAAATAGATTCGTTAAGAGGTGGTTAAAAAAAAACCCATGCATTCTAGTGATATTAAGATTCTCATTGGCTTTCCTCATCTGACTATAATAAATCAAATGTTCTTTGTTTCTTTTTTGAAGATTCACCTTTTGTGATGGCATGAACTCCATGACTTGTTTGGGATTTAAACCCAAAATCAGTGGCTGATTTGGGTCGGTTGTGCTACTGGGATCCAGCTGTCGGGCGCACTGGGACACCAGCAGAGACTTTTCCATGGTGTCAAAAAACTACAGAGGACAATCATAGCAGTTATTACAAAGAAAGGTTTGGAATTAAGGAAAGTTTGAACTCATGTCATCAAAATCTATTTGATATTTACAGATATGGAGCAGAAAGGTGCAAAAACAACCCCAAAAAAGGCTACATGGAGTATCCTAGTTGCAGATCGGACCATAGTGAGGGAAGGTACCATGTTTTGGTCAGGGGGCACAGTTCCATGGTGATTTGTGATGCAGTGATTTTGTAACATCTCCTGCAGACACTTGTAGAGGCTTTTTGAGCACAACCACCGACGCCTGTGGGTTTGCAACTTTTGCTCTGCCTGTAAAGGACACCAAAACTCACACAGTTTATTCTTGGAAAAAAAAAATCATTTTTAAGCACGCTAGCCTAAATTTAAACTAGCTTAAACGTTGTTGCTAAAGTTCGGTGGTGTCGGTCGGTACCTTGTCCAGCTCGGTTTTCAAAGGTGCAGAGAGCCCGGTTCGGTCCACATGCTGCGACAGGGTGGCCAGCAGTTTACAGAACTGGGGGTTCTCGGTCAGATCCTCTTCTGTTATGTCGCACAAAGGGACGGAGGCGAGAACTGCGCAGACGAAACGAAAAGCGTCTCCAATGTCAATGAAATGCGCTAACAGCTTCGTCTACAATTAGCAACTTCACCTTCACCTCTATGTTTCAGCTATAAAGTCGTTTACCTTGTTGATGTAAGCTGTCACATTTCCCCAGTGCTGGAATGTGTGTAGACTCAAGCCCAGCGGACATTGTCAAATGAGATTATTTTTAAATTAGCTTTCGCTGATATGTTTGCTAACAGCAAAATAAAACACCTACTTCCTGATTTAAGTTGCGCGCGCGTCCAAGGACCTTTTCAATTGGTTAGAGACACCCATGTGATTATCCACGCGCGTTAGTAGGGACGGGAACTGGATCACTCGCGGAAACGCGCATCCCTAACAAAATTAAATGTCAATTTCTATCAAATTGAGAAGGAGTTTGTATTGTTTTTTTTTAAATTACTTTTAAACACATTCTCTAAAACGCATTCAATATAATGTGGTATATTGTAAATTAAATACAAATTTACGTAAGGCGAGCAGTTGTATCGCACAATGTTTCAGATATATGTACACTTCCTGTCTTGTTATATAGTGTAGAGTATATACTTTATAATGGCGCGATAATATAATAACCTGCAAGGGAAGGTAGGGACAATAAATAGGAAAAAAATTGCGGAGGAATTCGGTTTTTAAATTGAGAATGAAATTCCTAGTGGGCGTGTCCTTGTCCCGGAGAGGCGTGGCGTTCAACGTCACACAGTCCCTCTTTGATCCACCTCTGACTGGTCTCCGTCGGCGTGTGGTTGGGAGAAGGAGTCGCCGGGTGGCATAACATCTCCTGACGCTATCTAGGAAAGAAACGCCGCTGAAAAATCGTACCACGGTCTGACGGAGCTGAAACTCGGTAGCGACTTCTGGGAAAAAACTGCTCAACTCAGCGACTGCGCCACACGCAAAAACAACAAACGCAACTCGGCTATCACGCGCTATTCGGCTAGCATCCCCTGGAAAAACTGACCGGGATCAAGGCGCTGATAGCTAGCGGTCCAGCTAATTACCCATCAGCTGGCATCCTCCAGCCGTAGCAGCATTCGCTTGCTTTTCTCCCTCGTGTAGGCCGAGACTTAGTCATCCCCCGTGGCGGTGGCTTACGGCTCCAGAGTCCTGCCGCCAGCATTGAGACAGAAAGCGGCGAGCGAAGGGTCCTGGCTCTCTGCTGCCGGAGACAGCGTCTGCGGCGCATTAGTTAATACCATCACACCCATCTTCCCAGCCCCTCTTCTGCCCCTCTCCCACCACCCGAAACACTGGAACTCCACAAGCGGCCGGATAGCGGCGAGGGGCCGACGAAGCTGGGGGTGGTGACGGTACCAGCTAGCGTGGGGACCAGCCGTGGAGATTTAACGACAAGTATGGACGGGCTGGCCGTGGAAGTTCGCGGCTCAAACGGGGCCTTCTACAAGGTAAGGTGGTCTCAGTCGCACTGTCTGGCCGTCCAGTTAAAAGTTATTTTTTGTATAAAAGTGTTTTCGTCTTCTGTATTATTAGCCATGGCCTAGCTAGTAGACACGCGACTAAGGCTAGCGTCGGTCCAATTGGGACAAACAAGGGCAGTTAAGCGTCCTGAACCGATGGTTAGTAGGGTGGGTAGCTAACTCCGGCTAGCCTAAAGCTAAGTCCACTTGTTCTCACCTTTGTACGTCAAAATGTAGGGAATGTCAAAATGAATACACGATGTATCACTGTAAACGAATTGTACTGGAACAGATAGATGTCATTTTGATATGAATATATGTCCTTGTTTGAAATTACGGGACGCAAGATGTGAAGTGCTAACCAGGTGGCTGTAGATAGCCACTGCCTTCAGATGCCATGACCAAATTCTTCAATCATGTTCTTTTTTTTTTTTTTAAAAGAAAGATATAGAGTGTTTCTGTTTCGTTTTTCCCCTCGTTGACTAACGAAAGTGAACCTCACTCTCATTTATGCTCATCAATTCAGGGCTGTGTTTGCTAACATAAACGGGGTTTTCCCCCACATTTCTTAGCTAAAATAAATATTTTAGTCAGTTTTATTTAAGTAAATATTAAGAGCTTCCACTATTGCCCATATTATATTGATGCTAAATGCCAAAGATGGGTTATTTACCATTTGAAATGGTAAATAATCTGGCTTTCAAAGCTTTGGGTATCGGAAAAGTAACGTATCCCATTACTTTCTCTTTTTATGCATTTATTTCAGCGGCCCGGCCGGCCACACGGCGCTTCCACGGCGAACCTATATTTACCCGTCTCACTGCTTCACCTGTTGTTCTGATTTAGAGGCTGTCAACTTGGCCCTGGCGTGAATGGGCGCTTTCCGCTCCTCCCCGTGACGCCCGTCACCTCGCAACTCTTGGGAGATAACGTTCAAAATCTCATCTTCCAGGATGTATATTTATCGCGGCGTCCAAGAGCAACATTCGTTTGCCATCTTGTGATTGATACCGTGCCAAAAAAAAGACTTCTAATTCCATTTCTCAGCTCGGTTCAGGTGCCACATGGGTCTACATGTGCCCGCTAGCTCCGGGATGGAACCACTTCCCCCCCCCACCTTCTGCTGCACCTTGTCACGGTCGGAAGCGGGTGGGCTTGCCTGCCCCTTGACCCCTGCGGCAACGTCGGCGAGAGCAGCGCCACGACAGAACGCGCGCAGCTGTCGGGGCCGGTCGTCTCTCCCAGGCGGATCCGACGCGGTTGAAGCTAGCTCCAGCAGGAATTTTCGAATCCGCTCCACCGATCGTTCATAGACCCACTGATCATTCCGCCATTGAGACGTCAAGACTGTCCTAATCAGCCAGACAGAGAATTTTAGCGTCTCATGGCGAAGACACAGATGGAAATCACCGATGTTTGCTGGCAAGCTAGGTGGTAACCCCGCAAGCGCCACGTTTTTGGGTTCACCCCCCTGACGGCCGTCTCGTAACCAACAGCACCTGCCCTCCTCGCACACCGGCACGTCTCTTTGTATAACTCCACTTTCCCCAACTCGGCACCCTCACGCTTTTTCAGTCCCTCCGCGCACGGCTACAGACAGGGAGATTTCCCAGCTTGTCTGGCACGTCGGGGGAAGTCAGCGTGACGTCTCGGCTCCCAAAAAGCCCCCGATTTTCTCTCCCTCTCCCTCTCTTTATCATTTTTTTTTTGCTTTTTTTAGCAGTCGCGGTGTCATTTCGCTCGGTTTCCATACGTTGTTTACCGGTCCCGACCCGCACTCCTGCGCGCTAACGTTTCTCTCCCTGCTCTGTTGTTTTTTTCCTTTAGGGTTACGTGAAGGACGTCCACGACGATTCGCTCACGATCGTTTTCGAAAACAAGTAAGTGGGCTCCGTCCGCCAGTCCCCCCCAACCCGCCCCACGTGTCTGCGCCGCGGCCGGAGGAAACCTTCGTAGTTAGCGCCTTAGCTCGGCAGGCAGCTGTCCACGCACGTCTCCTTTTTTTGCCTCCCTCCCTCCCTCCCTCTCGTCTTTTTCTGATAGCACGCTCTCCTCTAACCCCAACTGTGCCTGTCACCCCCTTCACCCCTCCGCTCCTTATCTTTATCTGGGCCTGGTGCGTAGAACCGGGCTGCCCCTAAAAATAGCCCGCCTGAGGTATGCAAGGAGGGAGGGAGGGCGGCCTGTGTCGTTTTTGGGATTTTCCCCACCCTTACACCCCCCTCCAACCCCCTCTTTCATCGCTCTTGACTTTCTCCCCGAGCACACGGAAGTACGGGAGGTGTCTGGATTTTAAAAGGCGGGTAAATGAAACGATCTCATTTAACAAGGAATCCAGTCACGCCGTTTGATACAGCTTTAAAAGTTAATATTAGACTGTGTTTTTCTATGTTTCTGTGGGGGGGTTATTTCATTTATTAGGCTTTTTCACACACCGTTTCTTCCATGAATGATAAATTTCATTAAAATGCAAAGAATACACACACACACGTGACAAGCCACAAACGGGCAGATCTCATTTAGGTTGAGCGAAATGACCCTTTTCTGCTATTAACCAGTAAAGGTTTTGCCATCTATGAGTGTTGTGCTAACCACAGCTAGTTTAGCATTCGCTGTATTGATGTATTTATTTATTTAGTGCAGGGATTATGTTTTCTAACTCAATTAGGTGATGAATTGACTGCTAAAAACTCCTAATTTAAAGAATCCAGAGCAAAAAGCGAATCGTACCGGACAGACGTTAGCAAGTTAGCATGAGGGTTCCGGGTTTGAATGTGCAGAAAGCCAAGGCGATCTCCTTAAGTTCCGATTTTGAATTTTAATAGATGAAAAAGGAAGATGTTAAACTGATAGTGACACCACGCTGACTGTGAATGGGCTTAAAAAAACAACAACAACACAAAAAAAACCCAGCTTTTTCTCACAATCATTGACCCCGTTTGTGCTGTGTCCTCCTCCAACACAACCCAGCTGGCAGCCAGAGCGACAGTTGCCTTTCAGCGACGTGCGGTTGCCCCCGCCGGCTGACTACCACAAGGATATTGCGGAAGGAGAGGAGGTGGAGGTGAGCACCCGCTACGACTTTCCGGTTTGGCTCGTTTCCCCCCCCGAACCTGTTTACACCTCCTAATATGTAAATGTTTGCCTCATCGTTGATGCTAAATTAGGAACTCTGACTTTTCCTGCACAATATCACACCTTTCAATCCAAAAGTATCGGTAAAAGTGTAACGATGGGTCCTAATTTGTCGGAACGAGTCGAGACTGAGGCGCAGGTGCCATTTAGCGTCTCCTCTTTTTCAGGTTTATTCCAGAGCCAACGAACAGGAACCATGCGGCTGGTGGCTGGCTCGTGTGAAAATGATCAAGGGAGAGGTAACCCCCGCCGCTAACGCCGCCGAGGCCCACCGAAGCCAAGCCGCCTTCTTTTTTCCTGTTCGTGATGCGTTTCGGCGGCGTTAGCGCCGATGCTAATCGCTAACACCAAGCGAGGATTGTTTTTATTTCTCTTTTCTTGGAATAAGTCTGTCTGTCACCAGCTGTGGGTTAAATAGCGGGGTTAAGGAAGGGGCCGGTTCAGAGCGCCGCTGGCGTCAGCCTGGTTTTTGGAGCAGACTGATAAGAGCCTGTTAGAAATGTCTGGCCCCGGCGGACGTTCTTTGATTTTGTTTTTCTCTCCCTCCAAAGTGCAGAGTTGCTCAGTGTTTTACCTCTTTACCTGCATGTCTGGTACACATCCCCCCCCTCCAAAACCAAAAAAAAAAGACACAATATGTCAATCATTGAAAAATCTTCTCCTTTTTTTTTGTTTTCTCGCTTTGTCTCCAGTTCTACGTGATCGAATACGCAGCGTGCGACGCCACGTACAACGAGATCGTCACGGCAGAACGCATCAGGCCTCTAAATCCCAACTGCCCGTGCTCTTCGAACTCCTTTCACAAGATCCAGATCCCCGTCCCAGAAGACCTGAGGGACATGTGAGTCCCACCCCCCGGGTTCGCGTTTAGTGGACGAATCCGCTTCTTTCTTCATCTTTATTTCTCCATTTCCTGTGAAACCTTTGCCGTTCACAGCTGTTCAAACGACAATATTCACAAAGACTTGAGGAAGGCCGTCGGCGCTAACAGCATCTTCTACAACGCCCAAAACCACGAGCTCATCGTGCTGGTCAGTAGTTGTTGGTTTTTATTTTTTAATTATTATTTATTCTCATTGACAAACTTCCACTCCGACTGTTCCCTCCAGTCAACAAACGGAGCCACGGTAAAGCGCGCGACTCTGCTGAGCGACATGCACTTCCGCAGCATCCGCACCAAGCTAATGCTAATGTCCCGCAACGAGGAAGCGTCCAAGCACCTGGAGGTGAGCGGGAATCTTCAAATGCCCGTTCCCTTTTGTTGTTGTTGTTGTTTTGTTTTTGACGAGCTGAATCCGCCTCTGCCGCCCGCAGACAAGCAAGCAGTTAGCGTCGGCGTACCAGGAGGAAGTCAAAGTCAGCGAGGACCTCATGGGCCTCGCCATCGGGTCCCACGGCGCCAACATTCAGCAGGCGCGGAAGGTGCCCGGCGTCACGGCCATCGAGCTGGAGGAGGAGAGCTGCACGTTCCGGATCTACGGAGAGGTACGCCCGTGACGGGTCTCCGACGCGCACCAGCGGGTTCTTCCCCAAACTGTGAAGTTGTTCAAATGTTTGTCGTGTTGCAGACCCCCGAGGCTGTAAGGCAGGCCAGGGAGTATCTTGAATTCAGAGAAGAGTATTTTCAGGTACCCAGGAACCTTGTCGGTGAGTTGGCATTGTGACTTTTTCCCCCCCTTCCTGAGAGGAGTTCCACTTCTTGACCATCCTTTCTTTATTTAGTGACACGTTTATGTTTTGATAAAATTGGAATCGTTGGCTGTCGTCTTTCTCCCGCGCAGGCAAAGTCATCGGCAAGAGCGGGAAAGTCATCCAGGAGATCGTGGACAAGTCAGGTGTGGTTCGGGTCCGGATCGAGGGAGACAACGACAAAAAACTTCCCCGGGTGGAGGTAGGCAGGCAGGGGGCAGGCGGGGACGACACCGCCAGCAGCAAAGAGGTGAATGGACTGTTCGGCCCGACTCCCACTCGCCGATTTCCCCCCACCGCAACTCCTTTAACAAAAAAAAACCCCAACAAAACCCCCCCTTCCTGTGATTCCATCGCACTTCTTGTCTTGTCTCGTCATTCGTCGCTTTTCTCACACACAGCAAGCCAAGCATGTATAAAAACCGACCCTGTTTTGGTGTTTTTTTAAGTGTTTAAATCACTCTGGAAACGTTGAAATGAAAGGTTCTCAATCTGCCACCTTGTGTTTCATCAGGGGATGGTTCCCTTCGTGTTTGTGGGCACGAAGGAGAACATCAAGACGGCCTGGGCTCTGCTGGAGTACCACATGTCTTATCTCCAGGTTGGTCGTTTCTTTCCGTTTGAGCTCAATGGATCTCCATTTGTGGGTTTTACTTTGAATCCAGCTAAATAAGTGTTTCTTCGAACCCCCCCGTTCAGGGGAGGGTCTCCGCCTCGGTCACCTGTCCCAGGGGGGGGGGGAAGCTGCTGAGAGCACATGATTTTGCCCTTACCTCATGCACTTTTAAAAATAGCTCCCCTCTGCCTTCTGGGATGACCAGCGCCGGAGTTTAGATTACCAGTTATCCGGACCCTCCGCTTCCAAAAAAAGCCGAAGCCACGCTACCTTTCGCACCTCCGCTGAGTCTCAGCTGTCGTTGGCGGGAGCAGCTGTCGGGTCACAAAGCGAGCGAGCGACTTGCGCAGCTGCCGTCGGACGTCCGTCCCCACCCCCTCGAATAGGCTAGGTGGCCTGTGTCGTAGAGCCCACCTGTTACAAAAGGAGTTTAAATAAAATGCCTGTTGTGTAATGTCATTCAAAGAATTTAAAAAATGAGCGTAGTTTCACATAGTTTTTAGTGGGGATTTTTCTGCCCTGAGTCAACAAGCGCTTTGCTGCCACCTAGCGTTTATTTATGAGAACAACAACACGTCTCATATATGTGTGTGTGTGTTACATGTGACCTATATCTGCTGAGTTAAGCAATTCCCATTCCACATGTGTGTGGTGTTGTGCCGTGCGTAGGAGATGGAGCAACTCTACATGGAGCGGCTCCAGATCGACGACCAGCTCCGCCAAATCGGCGTAGGTTACCGCGCCCCCTCCAGCAGAGGCCCCGGCGGGGACCGAGAGAGGGGCTACCTGACGGACGACAGCAACAACTCGCTCCACACCACTCGCAACTACGCGCCCCGCGGCAGAGGGCACCGGGGCGCCAACAACCAACACTCCGGATTCGGTGAGAGTAAACGAGGACGTCGCCTTTCGCGTGCCAGCAAGTCGAGTTTGGAGATCAGGAGATCGACTTTGCAAATATATGAAAAGATTTTAATTCGGTACTTAACGTGGATCCGTTTCTGCCCGGTCCAGTCACAAACTCGGAAATGTCCAACACTTCTGAGCCCGAAGACGCGAACGAGCGAGAGCAGCGGCCCCGCGGCACAAGTGGCGACGAGAGGGGCGCGCGGAGGGGCGCCAGGGGCCGAGGGGCCAACACAGGACGGGGCCGCGGCGGGCCTGGGTCCAAGCCTTCCAATTCTATTAGCTCAGGTAGAAAAAAAAGCTAAAAGCTTTCTTTCACATGGGAAGTAGAAACGCAGCTTTGTTTGCAGGTGAAGCGTTCGACCTGCACGCTTGCGTTGCTCATTTATTTGTGGCTCGTCCAGTGCTGCGGGATCCAGACAGCAACCCGTACTCGGTGCTGGAGGGGAAAGGAGAGCTGCCCGATGCGGACCTGAGCGAAGGCGCAGGAGGCCGCAATCGCAAACGCTCCCGTCGCCGCCGCAACGACCAGGAGCCCAGCTTAATGGACGCCGCCACTGAGTCAGACAGCCAGGCTGGCCCCAGCGAGAATGGACTAGGTGAGCACGACGTGTTGACTTCATTTTATCGTTCATTTCTAATTGTAATCTGCTAAAAAACTCACACCGGGTGCGGCGCAACTCCGTCGCAATCTCGCAGCTGATTCGATTCTATAAAAATACGCTAACTGCAGCTCCATCTACAACAAAATACGCATCACTTCTATTTTGGTCGGATGCCGGAGCACGCTGCAACAATCTGCAACAGCGCACAGCGCGCGGGACAGGAAGTTGGGCGCGAAGAGAAAATAAAACATCCGGGAGATTTTCAAAATAAAAGTCCGGCAAAGAGCGATCGTTTTGAGCAGGTCCTGAGGGTCGTCTCGCAATCAGTTTTTACAAGGAAGAACAAAGACTTTATCAAAGTAGGAAGCCGGGTCATTTTTTTCTGATATGTCACATC
>CAAE01010748.1:29922-58222 GCA_000180735.1 Tetraodon nigroviridis | reverse complement strand
ACACACACACACACACACACACACTCACTCACACACACACACACACACACACACACACACACACACACACACAAAGTTAGCATGTGTTGAAAGGCTGCAGCTGCAGGCAAATATGCAAATGGGAGATTTACATATTTGGATAATTAGCATTTGTGTGTGTGTGTGTGTGTGTGTGTGTGTGTGTGTGTGTGTGAGTCTCTTAGAAAAGATCTTTAAAAGGCCTAAAATGTTAGCTTGTTTCAATATTAGCTCCTAGCAAAGTTAACATTAGCGGAAAACACCACTGAGGGCGGCAGGCGCCGGGAGCTAGCGTACACGGCTACCGGCAGGCTGAAAAGTTTGAGTGGCGTTAGCATAGTGGAGGCGGGCTAAACGCGGGTTGCTAATATCACAATCACCTAAATCAGACTGTAAACGCAGACGTGCGCTCCGCGCCGCCTGGTTCGGTTGTGAATCGTGAAAAAGGCAGCGAAAAGATCAAAGCACATTAACTTCAGATCAAAGGTTTGGATGCAGAATGAAGAAAAGTGTCTTTGATCAGGCACCAGCTTTGATTCACTCAGGCTCCTGGTCAACCTGTTCTCCTTTTTCTGCCTGTTTTATGATTTATCATCCGCTCCCTCTGAGGAGAACGAGGGAACGCACCAGTCAAAGAAACAAATAAATAACAAAAAACATCAATGAAAGCCAGAAAAGTACCTTTGAAGTTGGAACCATCCTCTCGGGACTCCATAAAAGTGTCAAAGAGGAAGCGTTAGCGTTAGCGCTGCGCCGGTAAACAGAGCCACCACCGTCATCGCCTCTTCATCAGCTCTCCGGCCGCGTCTGAGCTCCAACACCTTCACACACACGCTCAACTCTGAGGAGTCCCCGGCGTCACACACCCACACACCGCACTTCCTGTACACCACTTCAGAACAAAAGCCCCAGACCGGCTCGGTTTCCTGGCAGGAGTAAGAGTCTGTGGTGCCTCGAGCTTCTTCTACAAAGGCAAACGCGGCTTTTTGCCTTTTCAGGAATTATTATTATCATTATTATTATTATTATTATTATTGTGCAAAGAGTTTTTTAAATATTGCTTCTTGCTGTTGATGCATTCATGCTATTCGCTACATAAAAGCAGATATATAGGGCAACAATTTAAATAGCACTTGTGCTTTTTAGCCCGGCTCCTCATCCCAACCACCAGCGGTAACGCTCGTCACCAGAACCTCACGGCAAACCTTCCTTTTTCAACTTCTCGCTGGTTTTTGCGAGCAGCTCCTCTTATTTTGGCGGGGTGTGATGGTAAACCTGAGGCAGCTTTACGAGCCCACCCAGCTCTTGGTAACAATCAGCACTAATAATACACACACACACACACACACACACGCACACACACACTGACACACACTCACACTCCGATTGCTAACATTAGCAGAACAAAAGCCCCCCAGCCCCACCCACCCCCACCCGCTGGGGTGATTTAAATGCCCCCTGCATTTGCCCTTTTTCACCCGCAGCAGCTCAGACTTGGAACCTTTAAAGTTGCTCATCGACAGGAAGCTAGCACGCGCTAGCGCTAGGCTAGCAGCCTTGGAACGAACCGCTACTACACGATAATAACAGTGTAATAAATTCAAACTGGTGAGGTCATCGGGGAGCGGACAGGCTGGGGTACGTAAGGTAGCTTTGCCGCAGCGCCAACACTTGGGGTTGTTTTCACCAACAGCTGATGAGGAAGAGGAGAAGCAGCCAGTCCGGTCTCGGTCCAGAGCTCCGTCGTCACGGTTACGTCAGCGGTCTTGGCAGGAAACGCCTGTAGCGTCTAAAAATACACCCATAGGTGAGGAAGACATATGCTGCCTTCAGGAGCCAAAGATCAGCCTGGGGGGGGGAGGAAGAGGGAGGAGGAAGAGGAGGAAGAGAGGGGAGGAACGATGAGGAAGACCACGCTCCTCTGCCTCCTCCCGACTCAGCCAGAGAAGGTACCAGGAACCAAACTGGTTCCTCTGAAGCTACTGGACCAGTAGAGACTGGGAGCACTCCGCCCTCACACACACACCCACACACGCACACACACACACACACACACACACACACACAGCTGATCCTGGCTGAGGCGTGTGCAGATTTTCAGAAAACCCAGATTACAGGTTTAGTTTTGTTTTCTCTTTTTTTCCTCCTGAGAACATCAAACAGGATCAAAGCATCTTCAAGACGGACGGTTTCCCTCCGTTAGCGGTCGCGCGCTCTGAATTGCTCCGCCGCCGCCGCCGCTCACGTCAATAGATGAAATTGGGGGCAAAAACGGGAGGATTAGAGGCGGATGAGGGGAGGAAAACAGATTTAAAACAGGAGGATTAAATCTGATGGTCCTCGGGGAGCCGGCGGCCATGTTGGTTCCTGACATCCATCACCGCGGCAACCGAGGGTTCTGTCCATTGAGTCAGAAGATGTTTGATTAAAAACATCTAGAAGGATCAAAATATCAACTCAGACGCAGAGTTAATATTAATTAAACTGCCTTTGATCATTGAATTACCTCAAGTTCAGGCTTCAATAAACTCGCTGCAGCTCCTTATTATCCTGGATTATTATTAGAATAAAAACAAACATGCTAATTAGCAGATTAGCCGCTGCATTGATGACAGTAGCGAACCAGCCTTTCCACAGAGCTCTAATCAAAGTGTGCTAGCTAGCAGGTTCTCTCAGTCAGACACACTGGTTTCTGCTCATGGATGCTAATTAGCGTTAGCTTAGCTGCTGTTTCTGCTCTGAACTGTGGACTTTTAGCAGAGACCAGATGTTTCCTTTGGTGGTGCTGCAGCAGGAGCGTTGTGCTAACATGCTAGGCTAGCTGCGTCTTCCAGCAGACAGAAGAACAGAGGAGCTTCGCCACAAAGAACTTTTACTGGAGCTTTTTGATGGTTTCAGGCTGCTTGTCGTCCTGTAACCCTGGGAGCAGCCAGTGGTCAGAGGGTCTGCGTCGGGAGAATCCCGCTGGATTACCGCTCGGACCCCGCGGGGACGCTGGGGACGGTGGGACACCAAACAAAGACGGCTGCACCTTTGGAGCGTTTAGCAACCTTAGCGAAATCGACCCAACGCAACGATCAGACCTGCTGCTGAGATGGGCAAGTCCAGAAGACAGGGGACATCAGGGGACATCGGGGGACATCGGGGGACATCTAAAGTGGAGATGGACCTAGTCAACAGTCAGTTATAAATGCACCCTCGGGTGGGGCCAGTGAACCCCCCCACCTGTCCCACCATGCTGAGAACCTGCTGACCACGAAGACCAAAGAGCACACGCACACACACACACACACACACACGCACACACACACACGCACAGAAGAGGGAGAGAGCGAGAGACATCAGGGGCTGATCAAGCTGCTGCCTCTGTGCCTTTGAGCCAAACACATCCAGATTCAGACTTGTACCTGAGTACACGACTCTGCGTGTGTGTGTGTGTGTGTGTGTGTGTGTGTAGGATGAATGTAGGTCAGGCAGCAGAATCTCCGCATGGCAACAATGTACAAAATCCCAACACTGAATGCTTGAATCTGATTGGCCGAAGCCTCCAACAAAGCAGCCAATAACCTTTCAACCCCAGAGATGCTGCGTGTGTGTGTGTGTGTGAGTGTGTGTGTGTGTGTGAGAGTGTGTGAGTGTGTGTGTGAGTGAGAGAGAGAGAAAGAGTGAGTGCGAGCAAGAGAGAGAGAGTGAGACAGGGGTTGGAACAAGGACATGTTATGGCGTCCGAGGGCGACACCGTGACATCACAGGTGGCTCAGTGGGCGGAGTCACAACCCGGAAGCGTCACAGGTGAGAACGCTGTGACCAATCACGGGCCTGCAGACTGTTGCTGTGCATTTTTTTTGTCAATGAAGAACCGAATTTGGGCTTCAAATGCGACGCGGCTGCTAGGTCGCCTCTTTGGAGGGCGCGGTCTCCGTGGCAACAGGCGCGGTGGCTGACGGTCAATGCAGTGTGCTGCGGTTTGCACACACACTGAGCCGAGGGTGTTTGTCCTTTCACAGATTCATCACACAAACTTGGAGAACAGACGAGGACTGGTGAGCTCCAAACGCTCAGAAGAGAAGGAAGAACCCGTTCTGTGACAGGAAGTCCAATAGATCTAACTGCACAGCCTTCCTGAAGCCAGAAACCGCCGCTCAGCTCCGAGTTTGGACCAGAGAGCGGAGACGTGGCTCAAACCCTGATCGGTGGAGAGCAAAACGCCCTCATTCGCCCAGACGGACAAATGCTAATGCAGGAAACGTAAACGGGTTCCCCCGCCATCGATCCCGACGTCATTCACGACCATCATCCCTAACAAACACGGGCCTGGTTGTCATGTGACCCGGTTGGTTGAATCCTGGTCGGTCCAGTTCTATTCAGACTTCTGTTGGCTGTAACAACCTTCATTTAGGGCGGCCAAGACAAAATGCTAACTTTCAAAAATAGCATTTGACAGATAAAAGGAAAGTCTACCCACAAACATTATTATCACCATGGTTGTTACCATAACAACCGCCATTTTTAATCAGTGACAGAGGGACTATTTTCCCAGCAAACAGGTGAGCTCACCTGTTTGCTGGGCCGGAACTGAGCAAACTGTTTAACAGTGGACTCAGCACATGATCAGTACACACACACACACACACACACACACACACACACACACACACCCACAGTGCGAGCACGTGGCGTTGGGTGTGGACAGGCACATAGACCCGGCCGGAGGAATCCGAGCCATCAACGCCGGTGCTCCCGCACCAGAGCGAGGGAGAGCCTCCTTCGAGGGCGGCCATGACAACCGCGGCTTCCGGGCGCCGGCGGGCCTGAACCCGGGGCCACCCGGTCCGGATGTGGCCTCCTGACTCTGCCCCAACGCCCCGTCTTTGTCCTTCCTGTTGCGCGCGAGCGGCAGCCACGTAACAACAAACTTTTAAATGGAGTCTTCCGCGAGCGCTCGAGCGGGCGGGAGTCGCGCGCCCGCCCGCTCGATCTGCCCTCGCGGCGGTGGGGATCGATCCTACCTGGCCCCGCCGCCGTCCCGATCACCGGCATCGCGGATCGATGCGCTGGGCTGGAGAAGGCAGCGCGCTCTTCATCGCCCTCCTCCTCCTCCTCCTCGCGCGAATGAAGCCTCATCAGCACCACGAGGCGCGTTCCCCTGCGCCAGCGCGCGCCTATTCTCACGCGCCAGCCCCCGCTCGATGACCCGCTGCCGTTGTTAGCCCAGAAACAGGTGGTTAGAAATGGCTCCAACAGTAGCGAGCGCACACAAATCTGACTCGTAATAACCGAAGTGTGAAGAAGCGGAGCGTTGGCGACTAAAGCGGGGCGCGCTCAGGTGCGTTCTACGGCGAGCGCGCCCCCTGCCGGCCGGCCGGCGCAGCGCCCCTCAGGTGAACGGACCCAGGCCCACACAGGTGCTTAAAAAAAGCTCTAAAAATCTTTATTGTTCCAGAGAATATTCACAAACAACATCTGTGAGTTTCAAACGGGTGAAAAATCATTCAGACAACTGACCAGCGGGTGAGCTCCGTCACCGCGGTCCTTGAACCCTTCAACAGAAGAAACACAAAGCAGGACATTGGTTTTTTCTTACAATTGTTTATATATATATAAAAAAAAGCTGAATATGTTTTGCTGCTACAGAAAAAGTATTTACAAAGGAGCTGGTTTAAACCGGCCCCCGACTGAGGCCCCCTCCTTGTGAGCACCTTAACGTTTGACCTTTCTCGTGACCCCCAGGGAGAAGACAGGGCAAAAGACAAGGGCACTACATCTACATAATAATTATAATAATAATAATGTCCAACTTTATTTCTATTGGGGTGTGAAACGATGTTAGGAGGCCGCGTTGGTCGGAGCCCCGCCTCCTCCCGGCGGGCCAACGGCGAGAGGAAACCGGCGTCGGCTCCTCCTATTGGTCGCTTCTGAACTTCTTTGGTCCAGCAGGTTTACTGAAGGCGAGGACAACAGAAAGAGAGCGGATGAGACAGGGACGCGTCACATGACCTCACCGGCCAACAAACTCACAAATCAGGAGACGCGGCGGGTCTCTTCGCTGAGGCTTTACCGGCGTCTTTCTCTACAGGAGACACAGGCGGGGTTAAGCCTTCACCGTCCCGGCCTGGGCCAGCACGCGTACCCCAGCACCTGCGCTGCTCTCACCTTGGAGCCACCGGACCTGGGTGGCGGGTCCGTAGCCCTTCTGGTTGCGCGCGGCGATGCGGAAGATGATGGCCGGCTTGGTGGTGTAGTCGATGTGGGCGTTGGCCAGGCTGGAGGCCGGCACCAGGCAGGAGGGGGTGGGCCCGCAGTAGACCCTCATGAAGGCCAGCTGGGCCGGACCGGAACTGGAAGCGGCCGTGGCCTGGCTGGACTGGATGGCCAGGTACACCGAGTACTCGGTAATCTTCCCCGACGTGGCAACGGGCGGCTCCCAGGTGAGCTGGGCGCCGTCCAGGTTCTGCGGGGGGCAGACGGGACTGGTGAGGGGCCCCTGGGAGACACCCCCCCAACGCTAGCGCTTCCGAGCCTCACCTTGCTGATCTTGATGGCACACGGTGCTCCGGGGAAACCGGGGAGGCACGTTTTAAAGGCCGACACTTCCGAGAAAGCGCCGCGCCCGCAGATGTTGATGCCAGCCACCCGGAACTTGTACGCCGTTCCCGGCTGCAGCTCCACCTTCTTCATCTGGCTGTAGTCTGGGATCACGCCCGAGTCACCCTGCAGCAAGAGCAGGCCCACCCAAGGTGAAACTCTGCGCATTTTAAAGCGCATTCTAACTGGTTAAAGCACATTTGAAAGTACCGTATTTACCAGAGTAGGTGCCACACTTTAAAAAAAAAAACAGTTTGGCTGCAACTTATAATGTGCAACTATTACCATATTACAGTAATATCACGTTTGTTGCTTATGGTGGGGAAATTGCAGTCATTTATGCTCCTCCGTCACATTCTCCACACACTTGTGGACAGTGGAAGTGACTAACTGGCAGAGAAACAGTCAGACGCAGGGATAAAGGCGGCAAACTGAAAGGATCCAAAGGGGAAGTGCTCACGTCCATCACGCTGCCGTCGTAGGGAACGTAGTAATGGCTAACCACCATGTTGGTCACCTTGACGATTCCAACGTCATACCACTGGCTGTCCTTAACCGCTGACTTCACCTGGACGCCCTGCTTCTGCACGCGCACGCGCACGCACACGCACACACAGGCAGACACACACATCACACACGATGCACACCACAGGAGACTCATACACACAGAGCACTACCACAGGTTGAGTTAGCAGCAGTTACCGGGTTTCCAGAGCCTCCCCTCCGTCTTGCGGCGTGAAATCCCCCCATCGGCCCAGGCCGCGCGGCGTTACGTGGCTGCGGCGATGTTACCACCTGTGCTGAAACGCAAGGTTCTGGGTGCCAGTAACTTCTGCAGACTGCGCTGACCGTTAGCGTGGGGGCGGGGCCAAAGGTACTGGCCAATCGGGCGACGGCGCTTGTTACCGCGGACGAGGATGACGCTAGCTCATGTCCGTTACTCTCTGCCGCTGGGTCGTTGAGGCTGTCAGCGGGAGCAAGGCCCTCTGGGAAGCGAGAGGGGGCAGGAAAGGGTTGAAAGGAACCTTTAATCGGCCATGAATGTGTGAAAGTTGCCAGACTCGTTCCAGACAGTGGAAGGTCTACCTGTGGGCACGCTGGTGTGCTGCGGTTCCGGTTCCGCTGCTTCTGCTTGACTGTGGATATCCTGCAGTTGCTGCTGCTGTTGGACCAGAGCTTCCAACTCCTGCTGGGTGAGGACAATGGGGATGCTCTGATCCACTGAGCCCTCTGTTCCTCCACACACACACGCAGAAAAACACATTTTAGCCACAATTCTATGACACGAAGCTCTCCTAGCAGGTCACAGGCTGTACAACACCCAATAAACCTACATGTCCCTGTTGGAGGTTTTTTCATAGGTTTAAATTTAATTTTAGAAAATGCAGGAAAACGTTGACAATCTCTGGAATAAGTCTGTAAAGATTTACAAATAAATGAGTGGAAATTATCCGAGACAGAAAAACATCTTAGTCCTGGGTAAACTCCGCCTGAGTGAGTTTTTACTGTTTTACTCTGTGGTCAGCGTCAACACCCCCAACTTTTGCTCCTTTCTGAAGCGAACACGGGGTCGGAGGTCAAACACATCAGGTGGGGTCAGGGTGCAGCCGCAGTGGCGCCCCCTGCTGTTCACCTGAGCCGTAGCACATCTGCGTCTCACCCGTCTGTCCTGCCGCCTGCAGCACCGCCTGGATGGTTGCCTGCTGAACCGCCTCGTCTGTTGCCGTGGTAACAGAGAGCTGGTCTGGCGTCAGTCCTGTCACCATCAGCGTCGTCGCCCCGGAAACCATTTCGCCAGCGTCCCTTTCTGAGGACATGAGCTCCTGGGGAAGCCCGCCGTCCGAGGACTCCATCTGCGAGGAGGAGAACCCCATTGGTCAGCTGTGCGCGCCCCCAACGTGCTCTGAGGGAGCGGGTCCGTTAGCTCACCTGCGCATCTGCCTCACTGGACTCCACGTGAACTTGTAACACCGACGCAGCCGACGCCTCCACGTGCTCCGATTGGCCGTCCGTGTGCATAGGCTCCTCCTCCTCCGCTACGGCCACCAAGGTAACGGCTTCCGCTTCTGAGGACTCGGCCCGGACCTCTCCAACCAAGGAGGAGATCTCCTGCACCAGGCACCACACGTTCTTGTGTCTAGGAACGGTAAGTAACCGAGCGTGTGTGTGGTGTGGACAACACTTACGGGTACGGAAGGCCCTGGGGTGGGCGTGGCTTGTGTTACCGTGGTCACAGCTCGGCTCTGACCCCCGATGGTGGAGGCGGGTTCTGCAGATGAAGAAGGGTCTGTGGAGTCTCCCTGCAGACTCTCCCCGACCTGCTGAGCTGCGGAGCCAAGACAGGAGTTTCAGTACCGTCGGCCCAGAGAGCCCAACGAGCTTTCAGCCAGTCTCTGCTCCTGTACCCGTAGCCGTGGTCGCCGTGTTCGTGGTTCCTGTTTCGTGGGTCTCACATGGTGGATTGGAACAGACCTACAGGCACAACGTGTGTTAGCCTTAGACAAGCGAGCGGTAAGACGCGCACACACGCGCCAACGGCACCGTCACCTGTCTGAGGCCTCCGGCTCCAGCGGTGGTGGCGGTGTTGGTGGTTCCCGTCTCGTGAGTCTCGCAGGGCGGGTTGGAGCAGACCCTGTCGCTGCCCCCCATGGTTGCCGTGGCAACGGTGGCGGTGCTGGTGGTGCCCGTCTCGTGAGTCTCGCAGGGCGGGTTGGAGCAGACCCTGTCGCTGCCCCCCATGGTTGCCGTGGCAACGGTGGGCGGTGTTGGTGGTGCCCGTCTCGTGAGTCTCGCAGGGCGGGTTGGAGCAGACCAAAGTCACTGCAAACAGTCGCCAATCATCATCTAGCACCAACACTGTTCCACAACAGCATTCCTGCGGTAAGCTAGCCAAGTGGACTCTGAGTGAAAACCTGGTTGTCAGCAGCAACGGGATACATAGCACTGTGGCAGCAGTAGTGTCTCCAGCCTCGTCCGTCCCGCAGTAGTGGTTGGTGTTGGTACTCGTGGTACTTCCGGGCTCTTCTGACGTGGGGGAGGCCATGATGGAGACAGGAAGATCTTGGACTAGCGGCTGGGGCTCAGCGCCACTAGGAGTGGTGATCAGGGTCACCTGCACAGACAGAGCAGATGTGATACAGCAGAAAGACAGACGGACGGGGAACATTCCAGAACAGAACAGAGGTGGGCAACCTGAGGCCCGGGGGCCACATGTGGCCCGATAACCTATTTATTCCGCCCCAATCATTACTCCAAAAGCCAAATGAAGAAGTTCGTCAGCTTGATTGGTTAGAGAAAGGTTCAGACCCCTCTTTCACCTAGCATGCCAACATGTCCCCTCAAGAAGGCGGGGCCAAACACCATTTGGAGCTTCATCATCCATCTCTAGGTGGAGTCAATTATCCCCATTTCTTACTAGCAAAACTCAAAATATGACACTGGGGTTACTTAGAATTCACTACCTGTTTGGGTCCTGTTGCTGCAGCAGCTGTTGCCGTGGTAACCTGGTTGGCCAAGGTGGCGATGGTTGCTAGAGTGGTGATGGGCGTAGCCAGGGAGGCAGTTACCGTCCCCAGACTGGACACACCTGCAGGGAGGCAGACACACTGATACACCTGGTTCACCACGGGGGTCAGATCGGAGGTCTCTGGGTGGCACTTACCCGTGGTTCCCTTGACGACCAGTGTAGTGACAGTGGGTTTGGTGGCGCCAGGTGAGACAAGCCTAACCCCACTCATCGGGAGGGTTCTGAGAATGGTACCAGGAGTCCCAGGAGCTCCTTTTAACACCACCTGGGAACAGGAAAGCGTCAGCCGTTTGCCTTTGGTATAACTTTTAAAAGACTGTCCCGTCTCAAGACTTCGGGGAGACTTTGTAGCCACAGGTAAAACTCAGCCAAGACTGGGGATCTCACACAGTCACTAATTTCACAGATTCTTTTGAGATTACTTCGTTTTGGAAATTTCCAACAACCACTTTTGAGAAGGGGAATTGGAAAGAGGAAGAGGTGCAGCTTTTGGGAGGAGCCAAGTGCCGAGAGAGCATATATTTTAATCTAGTCTTAATGCCAAGACGTGGAAAAAAACAGGCTCAAATCAGGTTGTTGTTTTACCAAACAACGGGAATCACAAGGGCGCGCATTAACACCAGTAAGACGATGGAGATTTCATTCCGACTTTTGTGAGTGATTTGAAAAACGCGTGAAAAATCAGTAGGTGCGAAGCTGTCATTTGCAGCTTGGAAAACAGTAGACCGGCAGGGGCGCGCGTAACCAGTCCAATCCAGTCCGTGGGGGCCTGATCCAAGCCACGTTTTCTGTCCTACAGGTAGGCAAGGCTTTTAACCTGGTGTCTGCCTGGTAGGACACACAACCTGGCCTGGATCAGGCCCAGGGCGACTGGACTGGACTGGTTATGTTGACCTGTGCTGTGGCGCTGCAGCGTCTCGGTGTTACCTGTGTCACCCCCTGCTGGCCAGTTGCAGTCATCTTGGGGACAGCGGTGATGATCTTTCCCGCAGTTCCCTGCGTGACCATCTTGGTGGTCAGAATCGTGATGGGGCTGTTAGAACCTGGGTGGGGGGCAGATGACACAGTCAGCCACACAGTATGAAGGTCGAGCAGCTTCTCCGTGACGTGGTGCGTTTCCTCCACCTGCTCCACCCTGGAGGGCAGACACTGGGATTGTCTTGATGATGGTGGTCCCCGGCTTGGAGCTTGCCGGGGACACGCCCAGGATGGTGGACTTAGTAGCTGGGGATCCGGCCTGCACGGTGCTGAGGGTGGTCTGTTTACCGTCTGCTGATGACACCAGCTTCAGGATTGTTCCTGCTGGGAGGCCACCTTTCGCCTAAAGGTGTAAAAAACACACTCAACATCTCATCCGCACTCGTTTACACGCAGGTGGGGAATTCAGGCAAACACTGGAAACCACAACACAGGAAAGCAGTCGGCCCGACCAGTCAGTAACCAGTGCCTACCTGGAGGATCTGCGCTACAGTGTTGCTCCCAGCCTGACCAGTAACCATGCCACTCTGGACTGGTTGGGTCTGAACCACTGACACCACCTTCCCCAAGTTACCAAGGTTACCGATCTGAAAGAGAAGGCAAAGTGTGAGGGCTTTGGCCTGAAAATGTGCTGTGGTTTTTTGGTTTTTTTATTCTCCCTTGTTTACTCACTTTAAAAAAGCAGAGTAGAGGTGGACAGGTGTGTACCAGAGACCAGGCTAAGCTAACGATAATCAGCAACAACTAACAGAAATCAGTGTGATCATGACTGAGACAAGTCTGCTAACGAGCACATCTTAAACTACCGTATTTTCACGACCATAAGGCGCACCTAAAACACTGAGATTTTCTCCAAAATCGACGGTGCGCCTTATAACAAGGTGCGCCTTGTGTGTGGACTGAGTTCCAAAATTTGCTGTGTGCTTTTGGTGGGTGCACTACGGTAAACGCTCCGCACCATCCTCACCTCTGCTGAATATCCAGCAGAGGTGTGCCGCTGAGCACTATGTACCGGTACTTGCGTCAGGTAACGCCCCTAAAACGGCACCGGTCAAGCGACACGCGTCATGAGGCTCGCTTTATGCCACGCATGTGCGGGTGGATCGTAGACGCCTGGGCTACGATACCCGTCTTCATGTATTGTGAGAGCTTTCGCAAAAATGCCAGCCATTAACGTTGAAGCGGAACCTGGTCGGCGAGTCTGATTCAGATGATGAAGATGAGGAACTCGGGTATGTTGGACATTGAAATAGCGCCCGCTGTTTAATTCAGATACAGAAGATGAAAACGTTGATGGTTTTGTGGCGGAAGAATGAATATTTTGTTCAATAAATGTGTCGAACCTCACTGTTTTACTTCCGTTGTCGTTTTATACCGTATGTTTTAGCATGCGCCTAATAATGCGGTGCGCCTTATGTATGGCTTAAATACAGAAATACACCCGTTACTGAGACTGCGCCTTATAACCCGGTGCGCCCTATGGTCGTGAAAATATGGTATATGATAATACTTCAAAAGCCCTACAGTGAGTGTGTCAAAGTCTGAACTTCAGTGAGGTAAAAGCTGCCAGTTTGAATAATATCAAAAATAGATACAAAGGGAACTTGAGCATGTTCAACGCAACAAGAGCGTTACGGATGCTTTTCATTAAAGTTAAAGCGATGGGAAAAAAAGTCAGCGTGTGCTGGACACCACACAGTATGAAGGTCGAGCAGCTTCTCCGTGACGTGGTGCGTTTCCTCCACCTGCTCCACCCTGGAGGGCAGACACTGGGATTGTCTTGATGATGGTGGTCCCCGGCTTGGAGCTTGCCGGGGACACGCCCAGGATGGTGGACTTAGTAGCTGGGGATCCGGCCTGCACGGTGCTGAGGGTGGTCTGTTTACCGTCTGCTGATGACACCAGCTTCAGGATTGTTCCTGCTGGGAGGCCACCTTTCGCCTAAAGGTGTAAAAAACACACTCAACATCTCATCCGCACTTGTTTACACGCAGGTGGGGAATTCAGGCAAACACTGGAAACCACAACACAGGAAAGCAGTCGGCCCGACCAGTCAGTAACCAGTGCCTACCTGGAGGATCTGCGCTACAGTGTTGCTCCCAGCCTGACCAGTAACCACGCCACTCTGGACTGGTTGGGTCTGAACCACTGACACCACCTTCCCCAAGTTACCAAGGTTACCGATCTGAAAGAGAAGGCAAAGTGTGAGGGCTTTGGCCTGAAAATGTGCTGTGGTTTTTTGGTTTTTTTATTCTCCCTTGTTTACTCACTTTAAAAAAGCAGAGTAGAGGTGGACAGGTGTGTACCAGAGACCAGGCTAAGCTAACGATAATCAGCAACAACTAACAGAAATCAGTGTGATCATGACTGAGACAAGTCTGCTAACGAGCACATCTTAAACTATATGATAATACTTCAAAAGCCCTACAGTGAGTTTGTCAAAGCCTGAACTTCAGTGAGGTAAAAGCTGACAGTTTGAATAATATCAAAAATAGATACAAAGGGAACTTGAGCATGTTCAACGCAACAAGAGCATTACGGATGCTTTTCATTAAAGTTAAAGCGATGGAGAAAAAGTCAGCGTGTGCAGGACACTTCTGATCTGCTAGAATACTCGATCACTAAAGTACCGACTGCTCACCAGAGTTCTGCCTCCTCCCATGCTGAGGGGGCTGTTCACCAGAGTGATGGTTTTGGTCACGCCGCCCACCACCGTGGTCACCACCGGCGTCTGCTGCGAGACGGTCACCGTCCCCGACTTGTGGACCGTGATGATGGGCCGGCTGGGCGTCCCGGGGGTGGAGACGACCGACACCCCGCCCACCTGAGCCGCCGCCGTCTTCAGCATGTGGGTAGCTGGGTTACTCACCTGAGGCAAACAGAGGACACACACACACTCAGAATCTGCAGTCTGGGAGCAAAGCGACCCCTGGATGGCGCCTCTGTGTACCACTGTGACCGGAGACGCCGCTTTGCCCGTCAGGCTGCTGGACCCTGGGCTCACGGCCACCGTTTTCACCAGCGTCGCTCCGGCGGGGACGTTGAGCACCGTTGCTGTGGATGGAGGGATCTTCTGCGTGGCGGCAGCAGCCGCCGCCAGCGCTGCCATGCCGCTCATCTGAGGACTGCTTCCAGCAGACTGTGGACAGAAAGCGAGGAGGGACCATGTGACTGGGACAGGCATGACTGGGGCTGTCGCCATCAGGGATCCACGGAAACAGTCACAAAAACGCTTGAAGGAAGACAGAATCACTGTATTCTCCTACCGCGCCGTGGCCGGCCTGAGCTGGAACCACCATTCGAACGCCGGCAGGAAGCGTCGTCACAGCAACAGGTGACTTGGTCGTGGCTTGTCTCACGGTGACGATGGAGGCTCCTTGCGTGGTTCCTGCAGCTGCTGCCACCTTCAGGACTGCTAAGAAATGACACCGGAGAAGTGAGGAAAGGTCATCGACCCCGCTGCCGCTGCCACCGCGTGCGCCATCCTACCTGGTGTTTTGGCGGCAGCGGCTAAGGGACTTCCGGGTAAGGCGGCAGTGGGAGAAGACACCAGCGTGATGGCCTGGTTGGCCGGCGTCGTGCTGGGGAGCGCAGGGCTCTTTAGCGAGCTAGCGGCAGGCGCGGCGGCAGGAACGGGACTGGGGGCGGGAGCAGCAGCGGCCGGCGTGGCGGGGATGTCGTACTTCTGCACCTGCAGCAGGTAGGTGTCAGCCGTCTGTGACGGCCCCCAGCTGACTTCCAGAGATGATGTGTTGGCCCGGACCAGCTGGACCCGAGAGGGGGCGCTGGGGCGCTCTGGGAGTTGGGCACAAACAAATCACATGATCATCATGTTAACGACTCCAAGCTAGTTACTGGTTAGCATGTCGATTCCACATCACTGAATCCAGTGAATTCTTCATCCTCATTAAAGAGGAGACATTTGTGTTCAGTCTCTCTTAACTGTCCTAACGTTACTAATTAACATTCACTTTCAGTGCTACGGGAGCGGCACAAAGTGGCAGTTGCCACAGGCCGGGAGCGCCCTCTAGCGGCCGTAGGTCACCGTGAGGAAAAAAGAGAACTTTTTCAAACATTTTTGCAGCTATTTTAACAACCACGAGACTACAATTATATCTGCTTCTGAGGATCTGATGTCCACAGGTCTTCCAAGTTCTTCCCAAGCCCATGGAGCTCACAACAGTCAGACACAGAAGCCAAAGGAATGCTCACCTGTCTCCAGGTACCAAAGGTCCTTGCAGCACACCTGGTTGTTCCAGGCTTTCCGGTAGCCGTCTCTGCCGCTCCAGATGTAGAGCCGGGAGTTGATGGCCACGCTGCAGTGGCCAGCCCGGGCTCTGGGGATGTTCTCCTCCAGACTGTCCATCAGGACCGTCTCCCAGCACATGGTTTCTACAGAGGAAACCCCAACGGGGCGGAGCCTCTTTAGTGTCTGTGGACCGCGGTGACACAAGGTTCTGAAGGTGTGTGTGGGTTCGCCTACCGAGGTTGAGACAGGCCAGGGTGTTGGTGCACTTCCACTCCTTCTCGTGAGTGGCCACTTTGACGTCATCCATCACCAGAGGAACCCAACCCCCAAACACATACATCCTGGACCAGCCCGGCGGGTGGAGGCACAGAGGGAGGGATGGAAGGAGGAGGTGGTCAATGACAGCCACGCGCATATGGAGGAGAAGCCACTGCGCAAGCCAACGCAGCTTTGCTTTGGGTTTTACTTCTACACCAGGGGTGGGCAACTAGAGGTGGATGCTTAGGCTCCACCTTTCTGAGAGGACATGTTAGCATGCTAACTGAAGCGGGGGTCTGAGCCTTTTCCCAACCAATCAAGCTGGAGAAGCGATTGTGAAGGCCAGGTTGACTAGCTCACCGGGCAACGTGTGGCCCCCGGGCCTCAGTTTGCCCACCTCTGGAGTAGACGGACAGACAGACAGCCTCGTGTGGGGGTCTTACTTATTCTTGATGGTGGTGGCAGAGTGCAGACTGCGAGGCAGCGGGGCGGTTCCAGAGAGGGCCGGTTTGCTCCATATTAGAGAGTCTGCCACGCCATCAGAACAAAGCGATTAAAAGGCTGCGCCATCGAGGCGAGCTACCGTTGCCCTCTGCCAGAATCGAGCTCTGACTCTCACCTATGTCGAGGACCCACAGGTCTCCCAGGCGACAGCCGCTCATGCCTCCGTAGATGATGAGCCGGGCACCTCGAGTGCTGGTCACCACAGCCGTGTGGCTCTCCCGGGGGGGAGGCGGCTGCCCCGACGTCGGGGGGATCTCCCAGCCCACCACGCTGGAGCCCGGCCGCAGCTCCAGGCAGTAGAGGTCATTCAGATACCTGGAGGACCAACAGACGTGTAGGCGTGACACAACCCAAGAGCAGCGAGTTCCAGTCCCTGAGGGACTCCCACGCCACTTTTTTCAATTCCTGACCAAGTTAGACGAGGACCAATAAACTGATTGTTTACACTGGGAGGTTAAATGGACAAAAGAGGACCACATGGTCCCTGAAACGGTTCATCGGATGATATGTTGTGAATCTCAGAGTTATGGGATGGATTTGTCGTTAGCGGTCCACATGGAGGTAACTTACCTGGGGATGTTGTTCTTGGGGTCCTCGCTGTCGTTGGCCAATCCTCCAAACAGGTAACAGGAACTGCCAATCAGGGAGAAGCTGTGTCCAAGGCGGGGGCAAGGGGGCGGCCCGTTCTTGGGAGGTTTTGCCTTCAAACGTTTCCACTCCCAGCGGCTCGCCTGAAGTAGGAAGATGAACGGGAACGTCAGCGATGCTAATTACCCGACCGCTGTCACCTCGTCCTGGTACCCACCTGCAGCTCATACAGGTCGTTGCTATATTTGCCGTATTCCACCATCCCTCCGAAGACCAACAGTCGTGTGCCGTCACACACGAAGCCGTAGGCGGCACAGCCGGGCGGGATGTCGCCGCGGACCGCTGGGATAAACCACTGGTTGGTAGCTGCGGGAGCGACACAGGACCAGACGGGAGTTTATTCTGCATTTTATGTTTGCACAGCAATGAAAACATGAATATTTCTGTGTTTGTGCTGCAGCTAAAGTCCTTGTTACATGCACACACTGCAAAACATGACAACATTATACTTTTTGCCACCAGATCCCAGCTGGTCTATTCAAACCAGTCTGTCCATTGTTCCCAGTCTGACGGTTGCTGGAGGGGGCGTGGCCGTGACGTCACGGTGTTTTTAGCGAAAACGCGCCATTTTTCTCTGCGCTTCTGTCAGAGCCGCTATTAGCCGAGCCAGCTAACGCGTTAGCATGTGGAGCAGCGGCCTTCCCGCTTAGCTCGAGCAGAAGCTTGTCTAGCCTAAGCGGCTAAGCCCCAAACATGAACATTAGCCCATTTTACCAACTTGCTTCTGGAAATGAACCAAAAACACGTCTGGTTTTCGGAAGTTGTGTGACGCTAAAATGACCGGTGTCGATGCGACCCACAACGGCACACAATTAGTCTTATCAGACATGTGAAAAGCCTAAAAGACACAGAAATGAGACCGGTACCTGTGTTGTAGACGTGCAGCTCATCCACTATTCCCTCGTTGCCACCACCGAACACCACCATTAGCTCTTTGATAGCCACGGCTCGGTGTCCGTGCCGAGGCCGCGGTACAGGGCCGGTAGAGCCCAGTACGCGCTTCCATCGAGGTTCCAGCACCGCGGGACTGCGGGTTGTGTGGCCATGGTATTCCTATATTCGTCACCTAGTCCTCGGTGAAGGAGAGAAACCCAAATTCAGTCACGACTTCCAGAAAATCTGTCTCCGGTTAGCCAATGTCCCGGAGTTAGCACACGCCAGCTAAAAAGCTAGCTAAGAAACGAACTCGCTTGGCGGCTACCAGCGAGCTCCTAGTGAATAAAAACGCGCTTCGATCTTACAAACGGTTGCCTCTTACAGAATTACAAAGAGCTGTTTAAACGATACAGCGAAGGCATGTTTCCAGAAAGTAATCCTAATTCAAAAGTTTTATATCGGGTGTCGGTTAGCTAGGAGCCTGTGTTGGTTAGTCCGCCATTTTAGCTTGGCGGACGCTTCCACACTTGGCACCAAACCGCCAGTAGCTGCTCAGGCTAAGAGAAAACGGCAAAAACAAAATGCATATCCAAGCGAGGCCCGTTGCAATAAAAGTCCGCTCCATGCATTCACATGGCAGCGCGGGAAAAAAACTAAAAAATACCGCTGTTAACTAAGCAAAGAGGAAGGTATATTCGCTAAGCGGCGAGCCGCCATCTTAATGCTAACGGCAACCGAATAAAATAGCTGCTAGAAATGGCAGGAAGGCCGGGCAGCTAACAGGCTAACAGACAGCTGATCCGGCACAGGGGGAAGCTTCAATATACGGCCAAAACAATGGCTCTGAAGTAACTGCTTAAAGCACATATGCACCAGGGGCAAAAAGCCCCCATTATGGTTTTCTGTGCTGTCACCGATTAATAGGTTTTTCCAATTTAGTTTTTCCATCAGTAAATGTCAGAGCTAAAAAAAAATACAAACTACAACTGTACGCTGAACTTCACTGATTTGAATGACTATTGATCTCTTTTCCTAAACGTGTATCTCTTTGCGTTACTTGATGAGCAGTATTTAAACAAGTCACATCAAAGCTGGGTCAGAGGAGAGCATTTTTTAATTTTCTTACGTCCTTTTGGTAGATGCAGTTTAATTAAAGAAATAACCGGGCACAGTATTTACATGTTTCTGCTAAACTCCGCAAACTGACTTGGCGCAGGCTAACTAGCCCCCCGGGTTGCTACTTGCTAACAACAATGGTACATGGAAGAATCGAGCCATATTAGCTAGTTGTGTTGCAACGCAATCAGGTGAATTGGTTCCGACACATTATATGCCCAAAGAATCGATTTTGCCATCATGTTTTGTATTCCCTCATTGGCAGGATTTTGCCAAAAATGATTACCATTTTTCAAATTAGCCATTAGCACCTCAAATAGCTACTTGCTACACTAAGAACAGATAGCTTTTATTAGCGGCTAGCTGTCGGTAAAACAGAATTTAAAAGTAGTGTTTTGTGTAAAATTGTACAGCTGTTACCATACCAGTCAATTGTTCTAAAATGAAGGATTGTGGCCGATTTGCTTCGTATTAATTTGCATTTAAACCCAAGCTTTTAACTTGCTTCAACTAGGCTAATACCCATCGGTACACGGCGGTGCTAACCTTTAGCCGCTTCAATTTGCCGCAGAACCGCGGAGAGCGTTTGTTTCGTTCCAGAATACTTACTCGTAATTAGCTGTTAGTTATAGCAATGGTCGCCGAATCGCCGCTACTCTGTGATGAAAATATCCGGACAACATGTATGTAAAAACAACACAAAACACATCTTCTCATGCCGCTAAGGAAGACGCCATTTTTTTCCCCGGCGGATCCCAAACCGGCGGCAGCGACGCCGTGGCGCCACCTACAGGCCAAACTCTGGAACCGACAGGCGGGCCACTACCGCCAAAACGGCCCATAATATCCACTAGAGAGGCTCTGTGTGGTCAAATATGACAACGCCGACACCTTAAATAGTCTTTTTATGTGACATAATAGGCAACAAAAAATAAAAGTAATTTTTATGAAAATTATAAAAGGCTTTGGTCAGAAATGTGTAAAAAGTTGTGAATAAATAGTCCGTTCTGGGTGTGTAAGTCAGTGTGGCGGCAGGGCTGAACCCACGTGTGTAGCTTCAACTAACTGAGTGTGCTTTTGTTTAGCTGTAGTGGACACAAGTGTTCTTCCGAGACGTCTACACGAGGGCGTGGGTTCGCATCCCCTGACCGAAGGCAGCGTCGCCGAGGATCAAAGAGGTGTCCGACGCATCAGCATCCTTCAGGGGCCGTCACTGGCGGTAATCCAGCTCGTCGCTCTCCTCCGGTGCTCCGGAGCTGGTTCCTTCGTCTGAGGAAGACAGGGGACAGGTGGTGAGAGGCAGAGGCAACGCCACAGGATCCTGATCCGACCACGGGGAACACACAGATGTCCTCAGACGAGAGCAGCTCGGGGGTCCGAATCCGTCCCTCCTCGTACAGAGTCTTCTTCTGCAGAAAGTGCTGCTTGATGGGATTCATGAGGACTACACACACACACACACACAAAACAAGTGAATTAGAAGCAGTCTCGGCTGTCCAACAGCATGTCTCTACACGCTCTGAACCTTTTTCTAACCAATCAGGCTGACAACCCTCTTCATTTGGCTTCTGCGGGCCGGGTTAACTAGCTTACTGGGCCACATGTGGCCCCCGGGCCTCAGTTTGCCTACCAGACCTACCTGAGGGCCGGGGGACCAGGGACTGGAGAGAGCGCACAGGGGACAGCGACTTAGGGACGCCGCCGACCTCCGCTGCCGCTCCTGCCGTGGGCTGCCTCCTGGACTCTGATCGCAAAAACCTTCCTGTCCCAGAGACGTTACTGGTGCCACTGGGCTGCAGTGGAAGGCTGTACTGTTCTTCAGTGGGGACAGAAGGCTGGTTTGACTGGTCTGGGGAAGCTGAAGGGCTGCGGTACTGGTCTCTGGTGGAGGGGCTGACACATCTCCAGGCTGTCCCGTTAGTCCTGAGTTGGGACTGGAGGTCATACTGGGAAAAGCCTCGGCTCTCGTCGGTTTCACAAGGACCGCCAAGCGAAGAGGGGGACAGGGAGCGGGGAGACGAGCTGGAGACCAGAGACGATGGAGAATGGAGCCTGTGCGGAGACTGGAGGGAGCAGAAGGAGGAGGAGGAGGAGGATGAAGACGACTGGGAGAACAGCGCTGCCTGGTAGGTGTCCTCCAGTGGTCCCAGTTTAGACAGCTCCTGGGACAGCGCTGTCACACTGGAGCCCACGGAAGGGGGACATCCCGGAAAGGAGGCGGAGCTGCTCCTGTTCACCAAGTTGCTGATGTCCTGAAGTTTGTCAAACACCTGGAAGAGGAAGAGAAGCTAAAGGCAAAGATGAGGGAGGGAGGGACGGAGAGAGGGACAGTCCCCGACCTCTGCCATGGCTGGTCTCCGCTTCCTGTTTTTGTCCAGACACATGCAGGCGAGGGCCACCATCTCCATCCAGCCGGCTGGCTCGGAGGCGCCCCCTGCAGACACGGCGGGAGAAGGCATGCCAGGCGGCTTCGTTTCTACTGGAAAGGCAACCGCAGGGTGGCGCGTCTTCTGGGAGACGCGGTTAGCAGCCCTGCGTCGTCTTTAAGAAGCAAAACAAATGCATCCTGACCCGTCAACAGGCGACGATCCAGATGTTCCCTCCAAGTCTCCTGAGAAGAACCAGAAGGACTCTCCTTGATTTCATCCACCAGGTCCTTCTGCACAACCACACCGTCATCGAGGGAATTAGCCTCATTAGCCACGCCCGCTCCTAAACGGGTAAAGGTGTTCTCTGACCAGGTATCTCTCTCTCGACGTTTTGTCTTTCTCCAGCGCTCGGCGACCCGTCAAGACCTCCAGCAGCACCTAAAAACGAAGAGTAGTTTAGAGAAACTCTGGATGGCGAGGAGAGAGCTCCAGCTGGACGAGTGACGGATTTGTTCCAGGTTCCAGTCAAAACCAAAAAGGCTGCTGGTGCTAACAGTGAGGTTAGCGCCAGTACTGGATGAGGATTGTGGAGGTGTAACTTCCTCTAATCCAGCTCTTATCCAAAGTGGCCATCAGTGAGCGGCCAGCGGGAAAAATAAAGAAATAACTGATGGAGACGCGTCCTCATCCTCCTCAACACTAGGTGGCGATACACATCTTTTCAGCGGTGACCTGTTACAGACGTGGGCAAACTGTGGCCCGGGGGCCACCTGTGGCCCAATGAGCTCATTAATCCAGCTCACAAAAGCCAAACGAAGAAGGTCGTTAGCTTGATTGGTTAGAAAAAAGTTCAGACCTCCCTTTAGCTAGCATGCTAAAGTCTTCTCAAGAAGGTGGGGCCAAACATTATTTGGAGCTTCATCAGTTCTAGCTGGACCAGTTTTAGTCTAGTTTAAGGCATGTACGCATTAAAAAAACAACTATTTCCTTTTGTCCCTTGAA
Organism: Tetraodon nigroviridis; assembly: GCA_000180735.1. NCBI lineage: Eukaryota > Metazoa > Chordata > Actinopteri > Tetraodontiformes > Tetraodontidae > Tetraodon > Tetraodon nigroviridis. The sequence goes on along the minus strand of CAAE01010748.1, from coordinate 36,093 downwards.
GCGGACTGTGGCCTCACCACTCCGAAGCTGTAGACGTCCACAACGGTGCCCAGCTCCCCCTTCCTCACGTATTCCATGGGCAGGTACGCCAGCGTCCCCCTGATCGTGGTGGTGCAGCCTAGCGTGGTCGTCGCTGACGGACTGGAGCTTTTGAGCGCAAAGCGACGCCAGGCCGAAGTCGCCCAGTTTAGCCGTCATGTGTTGGTCCAGAAGGATGTTGGAGCTGCGGACACACGGCCGTCAGGAGGCTCTCTGGAAGGTCCTCCACCCAAACCGGAGGCGGTGCAGAAGAATCGTGAGCGCTAGAGCGCAGGCTGACCTCTTAACGTCGCCGTGGATGAGCGGGGCGTTTCCTTTGGGGGGGCAGTGGAGGAACTGCAGGGCCGTCGAGGCTCCCGTGACAACGCCGACCCTCTGGGACCAGGACAAGCAGGAGCCCTGCTGGCGCGCCCACACACACACACACACACACACACATTACAACCACCTGCTATGCGTATATTCACACATGTATACACACATATTCACACATGCACGCATCTATATTCACACATGTACGCGTCTATTCCTCTGTGTGTGTTACATTGTGCAGTTTGTGCTCCAGGGACTTGTTCTCCATGTAGTTGTAGATCAGACACACTGTTCCTGGTCCTTCGCTGAAGCCCAGCAGGTCAATGATGTTTGGATGTCTGAACCTGACCAAGAAGAAGAAGAAGGAGAAGAAGAAAAGACGAGTGACAAACCTCCTCACTGGGTCGGCAACCGCCAGCGCACACGGACTCGGAAAATAGGATCATATGCTAGGCTAGGATGCTATCAACTCTCTCTTTCTTCGCCGAGGGGCTCATCCCTTCTTACTTGGACAGCTTCTCCATTTCCGTCCTGAAGCTCTCCTTCAGGAGTTTCCAGTCCAGCAGCCGGTCCTGTGTGGACAGAAACGCCCCGTCAGAGTCCAGCTGGGCCCGCCCTCGACAGTCCGCCACGCCCCCGAAGCGGACGCCGTCACACTGACCTGTTTGAGAACCTTCACCGCGCAGACGGTGTTCCTCAGGGTGGCTTTGTAGACCACCCCGAAGCCCCCCTCGCCCACCTGAAGGGTCGGGGAGAACTCCTTCGTCCCAGCATGCACCTCTTCATAGGACCAGCACATCAGCCCACTGGTGCACGACGCCTCTGCTATGGAAGGCTAGAGAACCACAGCAGCGTTAGCATCTTTATAACACCGGCTCTATTTCTGTGTGTGTGTGTGTGTGTGTGTGTGTGTGTTACCTGGGTGTGTGGTTGCCCTGGAGGGGCAGGTGGTTGTATCTCGGACTGAAGCCCGAAGGGAGGCGGGTCGGGTCTGGGCAGAAGTTTTTTATTGACTTTAAGAGACAAAGAGTCGCGGTCAAGGTCGTGAGGAGCAGCGTCACAGCGAGCATCGCTACGCTAAAGAAAAGCTTCACAGGCTTTTTCTGCTCTAGAAATACAATCTCACTTTAAATGGACAAATAAGCACAGCCAGTGATAAATCAGGCCTGGTCTTTAGGACAGTTAGCCACAGTTAGTTGTAAAAGGCATCTGTAACGTTCTTGTTCCGTAAAAAAGGATGATAACAATATCAAACTTCCATCTGTTGCACAAACTTGGACGTGTTGGGGGAACGTGCTAGCTAGCAGATTAGACGCTGCTTTGATGAAAGGAGTGAACCAGCCTCTCCACAGAGCTCTAATCAAAGCGTGCTAGCTAGCAGATTCTCTCAGTCAGGATCACACTGGCTTCTGCTCATTGATGCTAATTAACGTTAGCTTAGCTGCTGTTTTGGCTCTGATTTGTGGACTTTTAGCAGAGACCAGGTGTTTCCTTTGGAGCTGCTGCAGCAGCCGGGGTGTGCTAACATGCTAGGCCTGGACCAGAACCACCTCCTCTCCCAGTCGGAGTGGACGACGGTGTAAATAGCCCCACGTGCGTGTTGTCGGTGAGCGTGCGTCCGTACCTGCTGTGGGTGGCAGCCAGCTGGGTGGTTCAGAAGGCGGAACAAGAGGCGGAGGAGCAAAAACAGGAGGAGGTGGGGGAGATGAGCGAGGAGGTGGAGGAGGAGGCGGAGAAGGCTTGAGGCAGGAAACTCCTTCAAAGGGAGAAGAGTCAGGCCGAAGGCTCGAAGTCACCGGAGTCCGGAGCGGAGGAGAGGACTGACCGTTGAGGATGAGGTCACGGGGTCGCAGCAGCTCCAGCCCCTCCAGCAGGTGGAGGAGGTCGCGGACGCGCCCGTTCCTGCTGCCCCAGCGGTTCATCACCCAGTCGGGTGCGTGCGCCTGCTTCTCAGCCAGTCGCAGCGCCGTCTGGTCGTCCAGCACCAGGGAGGCTGCCGGGAGGGGAGAGGGAACGGTCGCACAGTCAGGCCCAGGAGCGCGCACGTGTGCACGTGTGACATGCGTGAGTCGCCCGTGTTTTTTGTTGTTTTGCCCCATGGCAACCGCCGTGGGAAGCTTGCGCTTTCACACCATGCTTTCCTGCTTTCCCACCGCAGGTACGCGCACCAAGCTTGCTTTCTCACAACATGTTAAACATTTCAGAACAGGTCAAGACGCTCTTGATAACCAGCAGCTGCCGGCATCTCAGGGACGTGGGACCTGGCCAGTCCCACTCCCTGTGATGCACTTTCAGCAGCATAAATACCGGAGGAAGAGCCTTCTCGGGCAGAGTCGGCTGCGGGTCGCGCGCGCGGACGCCCAGCCGTTTCGATGCTCACTCTGCCGGGGGTGCAAGCTCTCCACTCCAAAGCGTCACGGTAAGGGGGAAAACTATAGCTGGAAACACTGGAAGTGGTATTATGCAATGTGGCGGAATAAAGACGCATTATTCTAGCATCTGCATAATCGTGTTAAGTCTCGTCATTTCCACGCCGACCTTGCAGCGCCTCTACTTTCTACGGAGGCTGAGGAACGCCCATCTTCCTCCCCCCATCCTCACCACCTTCTACAGGGGGACCATCGAGAGCATCCTGAGCAGCTGCATCTCCGTCTGGTTTGGGAACTGCACCGTGGCGGACCGCAAGACCCTCCAGAGGATAGTGAGGACTGCTGAGAAGATCATCGGTGTCTCTCTAACCCCTCTAGTGGACATCTACACCACACGCTGCACCCGTAAGGCCACCAGCATCGTGGCCGACCCCTCACACCCCTCACACACCCTCTTCAACCTCCTGCCATCTGGGAAAAGGTACCGAAGCACTCGGGCCCACAACCAGACGGACCAACAGCTTCTTCCCACAGGCCATCAGGCTCCTCAATGGAAGGATCTGAACGCACAGACTCTCCATGCCACCACACAACATTATTTAACATTATTTATTATTTATTATTTAATCCTGCTGCTAATCTTCTGGTTTTAGAGATAAAGGTTTGCACAAATCACCCTATGCTGCCTTAACACTACTACTGGGTAGAATGTTTACAACCTTACAAATGTTACAAATGCACTGGCACTTTACTGCGTTTACCTACAAACTCTGCGCAACATTTGCGCAACATTTGCACTGTAGCCTGCACTGTACTCCGACATATCTGCACTCTACTACTTTACTTCTACTTTATCCCACCCTGCTCCACCCCTCATTCCTGCCTGTCCATGTACCCTGCTGCATGTTGTTACATGTCATGTTGACCCATGCTGTCCTGTGCAGCCCTGTTGTCCTTTGTGGCCTTTTGTGTTGTCCTACCAGCACCAAGTCCTGGAGAAACGTTGTTTTGTTTTCAATATGTATCGCACCAGCTAGATATGTTCCAAAATGACAATAAAGCTCACTTGACGATCCTGAGGTTTTTCACCAGAACAACGTGTGCCGGAGACGGTTGCAGCGTTTGGGCTGCACGTTAGCAGGATCACTTCCTCCTTCTGGCCCCGGGGTGCTGATGTGTGTCGCTAAGGCAGCGAAAAACCCCTAAACCCCGCCCACAGACAGGTGGCACGATCTGGGGGGCAGATCTGTGATACGGACACACCTGCCCCAGCTAGCTTAGCTTAGCTGATTACAAGACCCCTCGAGACCCCACGACTGCCGTCAAATGTTTATTCTATCCACAGAGTTGCACAAAATAATAGTGAGTCTGCGTGATGCAGCGTCACCATGGCAACCACATGTTGATTACCTCTCGTCTTGATCGGATGGGTGGCTGTGGCTGGGATCATATGCTGTGGCTGGGATAACCTGCTATGCTAGGCTAACAGCAACATGGAGGTTCTGGTTCCACGGCTCCTCTGTGGCTCCATTCTGGTGTTGAATGCTAACGCTAACGGAGCCCAGGAACCTGGAGGAGACGCCTGGAACATTGACCCTAAAAAAGCACCAGTCAGGAAGCGCTAACGCAACAAATGTGACCCAGCGTCTCCACAGCAACACAACCGACTATTATTGGATGTTCAACCAGTCAGTAAACGGCCTGGTTCAGGACAGGATGTGTGTTATCAAAGCTCAATTTGATAGTAGGACATTTTTTTGAAAAAAGAATAAAATAGAAAAAATAACCATCAACCACGGGTTTTTTCTGACAATAAATGGTCTCCAGTAATTTCAAATGCGAGCTAGCGTCAGGCTAAACTAGCATCCATGGAGGGCTTCCTTCGTTTCTTTGACAAACTCATCCTCAAACAGGTTTTTCATGCCGCTTTTTCTTCTATTCACGTTCTCAGTGAATTGAACGCGTGCGTATGAAAAAGAGGAACCCAAAAACACTGAGAGAATCAGAATAAGGCCAAAAGAAAATGGAATGAAGTCATCATCGAAGAGACCAGGCTGAGCCAACTATGAACTTCCTCCTGTAATTCAGTGAGTCAGCCCCAGACCTCAGGTTGAGCTCCTCTCCTCAGGCGTAACACACAACCGACGCTTTTCTGACGCCACTGTGGAATTTCTGTAGTTCTGGCCGAGGAGCAGCAGCGGTTCTGGTGGGGGGTTATACCGGTGTCCAGTTATCGCTCCGGTTTCCACTCATCTGGACTCAAAACACAAAACTCGCCAACCTGAGGACCTGAGAAGACCCTGCTGGACCGGCAGAAGGTCCCGTTCCAGGTTTTAAACCCTTCGTGTTAGCTTCCAGCTAACATGAGACCATTAAACAAACACCCATGTGGTCTAACCTCTCAGAAAAGAAGACTTTTCTCTTTGAAAGCCTGGTCCCGATCAAGGTTTCTTCCTGATAAAAGACAGGGTTTTTTTTCCTTGCCACTGTGTTTCTGTCTCTGTGACCTGAAATCCTATCCCCAAACGGAGTGCGAAAAGGACCTAGTTGGGGGTTCACCTGCACTCTTCACAGGTTTAGCTTCTCCGCTAACCGAGTTCCAACTGGTTCTCAATGAGGAGCACCGAGGGGGACCCGTGCCAGGAGGTGACATTCAACCTGATAATGACCTTAAATAACAGGCAAACGTGGAAGTGAAAAGGCCTCTTTCACATCCCAGTTAACCACTGGCAGCACCTAGAGGACGTGCACGAGCCCAGAAGCAGCAGGCGGTCCTGCAAAGTCGGGATTTTCATTCAGCAGATAAACCTCCTCTAGAACCCTGACCCTGACAGAAAACCCCCGTGGTGTTGAAGCAGGGCCAGGTTTGGTCTGTCATCCAGACCAAATTCCAATCTGCTCCAACACCAATTTGTCAGGGTTAGGGTTGGGGTCAGGGTTAGGGTTAGGGTTGGGGTTAGGGTTGGGGTTGGAGTCGAAGAGGTCAGGGTTATCAGTTCCCACATCCACGAGCCAATTTATTGGTTGTTATTGAGCATTGCTGTGGCCACGATCAGCTTACTACAGCCAAAATCCCTCATAACCTCGGCCAATGCTGTAGAATAAACTGTAAATTGGCTGAATATGCTGCCTGATATCGGGAGCGTCGGTCGCTGTAGCGGTTTTATCCGGAGCCGAAGGGCGACGTCACCGACGGATGCCCGCCCTCCTGTGCCCCGCTCCCGGCCGCGGGGGACTCACCGAAGCGGGTCCAGTCCAGGTCTGACAGCGTGTCCATGACCCGGCAGAAGTCCCAGTAGACAGCAGACGGCAGTTCGTACAAAAACAACTCCCCTACAGACATGTTTTTTAAAAGAAGGAGAAGGAAAAACGGCTAAACGCGCTCCGAAGCTAACGAGCTAGAAGCGAAGTCGACCCCATACAGGGCTCGGGGGGGTTGACCCCGGAAGGT
>CAAE01010748.1:0-27161 GCA_000180735.1 Tetraodon nigroviridis | reverse complement strand
CCAGGTGATCAGGCTGTCTTTAGACCGCCAAACCAATTTCACACCAGCATCCATCCATATCATCTAAAGTCTAATGACTTCCACAAGAGTGAGATTGCGAAAGCATTATTACTTGTGTGTGTGTGTGTGTGTGTGTGTGTGTGTGTGCGTGCCCACAGGTGTGAACAGTGCGAATATGAGTCCCAACTGTACGTGGATGGACAGAAGTTCTCCTCCAGGGCAGAGCCGTGTCTGCACTGCCGCTGCTCAGTGAGTTGGGGCTGGTGAACTGGCTCTCAGAGTGCTGGATGACGCTCATCTGGCTGGATTCCACTTAGCTCCAGGAACCTTTTCTGACCTCAGAAACCAGATGTTATGATCTGTGTGCTCGTCAGGCAGGGGAGGTGTCGTGTGAACGTGTGGACTCTCTGTGTCCTGCCCCACGCTGCAGCCATCCAGCTACACGAAAGGGAGAGTGTTGTCCTACCTTCAAAGGGAGAAGAGTCAGGCCGAAGGCTCGAAGTCACCGGAGTCCGGAGCGGAGGAGAGGACTGACCGTTGAGGATGAGGTCACGGGGTCGCAGCAGCTCCAGCCCCTCCAGCAGGTGGAGGAGGTCGCGGACGCGCCCGTTCCTGCTGCCCCAGCGGTTCATCACCCAGTCGGTGCGCTGCGCCTGCTTCTCAGCCAGTCGCAGCGCCGTCTGGTCGTCCAGCACCAGGGAGGCTGCCGGGAGGGGAGAGGGAACGGTCGCACAGTCAGGCCCAGGAGCGCGCACGTGTGCACGTGTGACATGTGACATGCGTGAGTCGCCCGTGTTTTTTGTTGTTTTGCCCCATGGCAACCGCCGTGGGAGGCTTGCGCTTTCACGCCATGCTTTCCTGCTTTCCCACCGCAGGTACGCGCACCAGGCTTGCTTTCTCACACCATGTTAAACATTTCAGAACAGGTCAAGACGCCCTTGATAACCAGCAGCTGCCGGCATCTCAGGGAGTGGGACCTGGCCAGTCCCACTCCCTGTGATGCACTTTCAGCAGCATAAATACCGGAGGAAGAGCCTTCTCGGGCAGAGTCGGCTGCAGGTCGCGCGCGCGGACGCCCAGCCGTTTCGATGCTCACTCTGCCGGGGGTGCAGGCTCTCCACTCCAAAGCGTCACGGTAAGAGGGAAAACTATAGCTCGAAACACGGGAAGTGGTATTATGCAATGTGGCGGAATAAAGACGCATGATTCTAGCATCTGCATAATCGTGTTAAGTCTCGTCATTTCCACGCCGACCTTGCAGCGCCTCTGCTTCCTACGGAGGCTGAGGAAAGCCCACCTTCCTCCCCCCATCCTCACCACCTTCTACAGGGGGACCATCGAGAGCATCCTGAGCAGCTGCATCACCGTCTGGTTTGGGAACCGCAAGACCCTCCAGCGGATAGTGGGGACAGCTGAGAAGATCATCGGTGTCTCTCTAACCCCCCTAGTGGACATCTACACCACATGCTGCACCCGTAAGGCCACCAGCATCGTGGCCGACCCCTCACACCCCTCACACACCCTCTTCAACCTCCTGCCATCTGGGAAAAGGTACCGAAGCACTCGGGCCCACACAACCAGACGGACCAACAGCTTCTACCCACAGGCCATCAGGCTCCTCAATGGAAGGATCTGAACGCACAGACTCTCCATGCCACCACACAACATTATTTAACATTATTTATTATTTATTATTTAATCCTGCTGCTAATCTTCTGGTTTTAGAGATAAAGGTTTGCACAAATCACCCTATGCTGCCTTAACACTACTACTGGGTATAATGTTTACAACCTTACAAATGTTACAAACGCACTGGCACTTTACAGCGTTTACCTACAAACTCTGCGCAACATTTGCGCAACATTTGCACTGTAGCCTGCACTTTACTCCGACATATCTGCACTCTACTACTTTACTTCTACTTTATCCCACCCTGCTCCACCCCTCATTCCTGCCCGTCTATGTACCCGTCTTGCTGCATGTTGTTACATGTCGTGTTGACCCATGCTGTCCTGTGTAGCCCTGTTGTCCTTTGTGCCCTTTTTGTGTTGCCCTACCCAGCACCAGGTCCTGGAGAAACGTTGTTTCGTTTTCAATATGTATCACACCAGCTATATATGTTCGAAAATGACAATAAAGCTCACTTGACTTGACTTGACAGTCAGGGAAGGATGAGGGCTCTCTCAAGCTGATTGGCTGTCTGCAACGATGGTCATCTGGAACACATTCTAGTTCTAGCAGCACGTCAGAAGATGGTAGAAACAAACAAAAGTCGACCAGAGCGAAACTTACTAGCAAACAGTCTTTTCTATCTTGTCAGCCTCGTTCTCACACACCTTACAGTCAAACATGTTTTGTGGGGACATTTCTGAACACAAAGTTTCTCATTCTCATGGGGACCAGGCGACCAGGAGTCTGATTTCCTAAGTTCTACCCAAAACACTTTTACACACTTTTACAAACTCACGTCTTGTGGGGACGTCATGAGTGTCCAAAACAGAGTGCTAATTAAGCAAGATGATAATGGCTGTGATCAAAGAAATCTGCTTGAACTGTTCTTCCACCTATAACCCTCTCAATGCAGTGTTTGAAATTGCCTGCTGTAGTTTTGAACGTGACCTTATCATCAAATTTAGTGTCCAACATCTAAAAGCTGAGCTATAAAGTAAAGAACAGAACAACTTGAGAAAGTGATGGGTTAAATGTACCTGTGGAGTGTTGCTTGGACCAGCATCCTCCTCCACCTGACTCACAGTCAGGGAAGGATGAGGGCTCTCTAAAGCCGAGTCGCTGCTTTTAATGATGGTCACCTGTAACACAGATGGTAACATTTATTTTTTTTCCATTTTACTACCATATAAACTGTGGTCTTTTGTCATTTAAGCTTTCACAAAAGAGCTGGAGAAATAACAAAAAAGATGACAAAAGAGGTGAGCAACAGGTTTCTAGGTCTTGGAGAGTAGTGCATAATTGTCCACCTACATCCATCTGACTAGAAGGTAGAGAAGAGGCGTGAGATCCATCCGAAGCCACGTCTTTGGCTGTGTTGCCGGCCCCACCCTGCTCCACCCCTCATTCCTGCCTGTCCATGTACCCTGCTGCATGTTGTTACATGTCATGTTGACCCATGCTGTCCTGTGCAGCCCTGTTGTCCTTTGTGGCCTTTTGTGTTGTCCTACCAGCACCAAGTCCTGGAGAAACGTTGTTTTGTTTTCAATATGTATCGCACCAGCTAGATATGTTCCAAAATGACAATAAAGCTCACTTGACGATCCTGAGGTTTTTCACCAGAACAACGTGTGCCGGAGACGGTTGCAGCGTTTGGGCTGCACGTTAGCAGGATCACTTCCTCCTTCTGGCCCCGGGGTGCTGATGTGTGTCGCTAAGGCAGCGAAAAACCCCTAAACCCCGCCCACAGACAGGTGGCACGATCTGGGGGGCAGATCTGTGATACGGACACACCTGCCCCAGCTAGCTTAGCTTAGCTGATTACAAGACCCCTCGAGACCCCACGACTGCCGTCAAATGTTTATTCTATCCACAGAGTTGCACAAAATAATAGTGAGTCTGCGTGATGCAGCGTCACCATGGCAACCACATGTTGATTACCTCTCGTCTTGATCGGATGGGTGGCTGTGGCTGGGATCATATGCTGTGGCTAGGATAACCTGCTATGCTAGGCTACCAGCACCATGGAGGGTCTGGTTCCACGGCTCCTCTGTGGCTCCATTCTGGTGTTGATGCTAACGCTAACGGAGCCCAGGAACCTGGACGAGACGTCTGGAACATTGACCCTAAAAAAGCACCAGTCAGGAGCGCTAACGCAACAAACGTGACCCAGCGTCTCCACAGCAACACAACCGACTATTATTGGATGTTCAACCAGTCAGTAAACGGCCTGGTTCAGGACAGGATGTGTGTTATCAAAGCTCAATTTGATAGTAGGACATTTTTTTAAAAAAAGAATAAAATAGAAAAAATAACCATCAACCACGGGTTTTTTCTGACAATAAATGGTCTCCAGTAATTTCAAGTGCGAGCTAGCGTCAGGCTAAACTAGCATCCATGGAGGGCTTCCTTCGTTTCTTTGACAAACTCATCCTCAAACAGGTTTTTCATGCCGCTTTTTCTTCTAGTCACGTTCTCAGTGAATTGAACGCGTGCGTATGAAAAAGAGGAACCCAAAAACACCGAGAGAATCAGAATAAGGCCAAAAGAAAATGGAATGAAGTCATCATTGAAGAGACCAGGCTGAGCCAACTATGAACTTCCTCCTGTAATTCAGTGAGTCAGCCCCAGACCTCAGGTTGAGCTCCTCTCCTCAGGCGTAACACACAACCGACGCTTTTCTGACGCCACTGTGGAATTTCTGTAGTTCTGGCCGAGGAGCAGCAGCGGTTCTGGTGGGGGGTTATACCGGTGTCCAGTTATCGCTCCGGTTTCCACTCATCTGGACTCAAAACACAAAACTCGCCAACCTGAGGACCTGAGAAGACCCTGCTGGACCGGCAGAAGGTCCCGTTCCAGGTCTTAAACCCTTCGTGTTAGCTTCCAGCTAACATGAGACCATTAAACAAACACCCATGTGGTCTAACCTCTCAGAAAAGAAGACTTTTCTCTTTGAAAGCCTGGTCCCGATCAAGGTTTCTTCCTGATAAAAGACAGGGTTTTTTTTCCTTGCCACTGTGTTTCTGTCTCTGTGACCTGAAATCCTAAAGGAGGTGAAAGAGACAAAGAGAGGTTAACCCCCAACCTAGTTGGGGGTTCACCTGCACTCTTCACAGGTTTAGCTTCTCCGCTAACCGAGTTCCAACTGGTTCTCAATGAGGAGCACCGAGGGGGACCCGTGCCAGGAGGTGACATTCAACCTGATAATGACCTTAAATAACAGGCAAACGTGGAAGTGAAAAGGCCTCTTTCACATCCCAGTTAACCACTGGCAGCACCTAGAGGACGTGCACGAGCCCAGAAGCAGCAGGCGGTCCTGCAAAGTCGGGATTTTCATTCAGCAGATAAACCTCCTCTAGAACCCTGACCCTGACAGAAAACCCCCGTGGTGTTGAAGCAGGGCCAGGTTTGGTCTGTCATCCAGACCAAATTCCAATCTGCTCCAACACCAATTTGTCAGGGTTAGGGTTGGGGTTAGGGTTAGGGTTGGAGTCGAAGAGGTCAGGGTTGGGGTTAGGGTTGGGGTCAGGGTTAGGGTTAGGGTTAGGGTTAGGGTTGGAGTCGAAGAGGTTAGGGTTGGGGTTGGAGTCGAAGAGGTCAGGGTTATCACATCCACGAGCCAATTTATTGGTTGTTATTGAGCATTTCTGTGGCCACGATCAGCTTACTACAGCCAAAATCCCTCATAACCTCGGCCAATGCTGTAGAATAAACTGTAAATTGGCTGAATATGCTGCCTGATATCGGGAGCGTCGGTCCGCTGTAGCGGTTTTATCCGGAGCCGAAGGGCGACGTCACCGACGGATGCCCGCCCTCCTGTGCCCCGCTCCCGGCCGCGGGGGACTCACCGAAGCGGGTCCAGTCCAGGTCTGACAGCGTGTCCATGACCCGGCAGAAGTCCCAGTAGACAGCAGACGGCAGTTCGTACAAAAACAACTCCCCTACAGACATGTTTTTTAAAAGAAGGAGAAGGAAAAACGGCTAAACGCGCTCCGAAGCTAACGAGCTAGAAGCGAAGTCGACCCCATACAGGGCTCGGGGTTGACCCCGGAAGGTGGTGTGACGCGGGGTGAAGCCGCAACGATCCGGATCGAACCGCATCAAACTTGGGACAACTGCGATCCGCGTCCGCGTCCGCGTCCGGAATTTAGGTCCTCCTCTGCTTCCGCTGCCGCGTGCTCAACACCTCGGCAATAAAAGCTACCGTACTTCCGCGCGATCCACTGGAAAAAACACTGTGTGTGTGTGTGTGTGTGTGTGTGTGTGTGTGTGTGTGTGTGTGTGTACCAGTGAATAAACCATTAAATTATTTTTTTGAGTTACTGGTGTGTTACTGGTAATACAGTGGTGTTCTAATTTAACACATGGGTAGGTAGGTAGATTCATTTTTAAAAGTTTTAAAAGTCCTCACTCACACTTTCTTCTCTCACAGAAATAACTCATTTTCCGTTTGCACTCATTGTGCTCACACACACACACACACACACACACACACACACACACACACACACACACACACACACACACACACACAAAAATGAGGTTGTGGGCTTGTTTGTTTGACCGATTTGCTCTTGTCTCTCACATTGATTTTTGGCTGGGGTGACTAAAACTGTCAGTCAGCCCATAACAGATTTACTCGTGGATAAAAATGTAACATATTTAATTCATAATTTCTATTGTGGATCCTCCTATACGAACATCTTTCCCCAACCCGTCCTTCTTCCACCTCCACCGCTTTTCTTTGATGGGGTCCCAGTTTCTGGCTTTGTCCCCGTAGCCGTTGAGCAAGCAGCGGAACTGTAGGAGGAAGTCCACAGAGTGAACCCGCAGAGGTTTGGGGAGAACATGCAAATGAGGAGAACATGCCATCCTGTATGAAAAAGGCCTCTGCCCCCCCAGGGATTCAAACCCAGAACCTTTTCGCTCTCAAGTTCCAACAGCAACATCATGAACCGTGAGAGGACAAATTAAAGTGACTCTCATGGCTGCTACTACACAGTGTTGGCGTTCTTAGGAACAAGAGAGCTATGATTTGGCGTCATCTGCTATATTATGCTGTTTATCGCCATTTACCAGCAACTTAAATATATTTGCTTTTTTTGTGCAAATCAGTTTTGGGGCCTTTAAAAGCCAGACTGTAACTACTACTTTTAAGATGAACTAATCTATTTAAACTCATGTTTACGCGACTCTTAAAAATAAATCATGGGTGTTTATTTCAGTTGGGAGATTTGTGTTTAGTCAGTTTCATTGTATTTTAGTTTTTCATTCTTTTACATATTTTGTTTTCATTCATTTTAAATTGCATTTCATGACTATTAATGACAATATTTACATTCTGAGTTTCTGCGCCAGTGCAAAATTGCTTTGACTACTTCGGGAATTTGAGGAATCGATATGTTGAATGTGGAAAAACCAACAGTTTTCAAAGCGCGTGAACGCCTCATAGTGAATAACCGAACATCTCGCGGAACCATACGTCACCAGCGCGCGATCTGCTCAGACCTCGCGAGGTTTGTTCACTGACGGCGTTTAGAAATGGAGTCGGGGGGCGGGGTGCAGCAGGAGGGATGTTTGGTGTGTGTTTTTTTTTAATATAAAATTATTTATTTAAATAAAAATGGCCGCCGTGGAGAGCGGAGAGGAGAGACAGTAAGTGTTTTTTTCACCCGTATCCTTTATTAAATTACCAGCCCCGCCACGCCCTCCAAGTAACGCCGAGTATTTACTGCCCTGCGTTTTATTGAAATGTAAGTGCGTTGATTTTTACCCCCTGTACTGTCTCGGCAGAGCGGGGTTAACGGGAATACGTCACCAACTTACAGCTAAGTCTTTACTTTAGCTACCGCTGTCGCTGGAGCGGACGAACGGACAGCGGCTTTAGCTTAGCCGACTCCCTGTGCGTCACCGGGCCTCTCCACACACAACTTCGCTGGAAGTCCAACCAGAGACAGGCAACATTTCGTGCATCACGCCGCCGCTCACTGGCTATGTTTCCGCCCGCCTCCGTCAGTCGGGCAGGCTGCTAGCGGTCTGTTAGCTTGTTAGCAAACACTAGTCAGTGTTTTCATGCCAGGAGCAAAAAGGAACTCAAAGTGAGAGTGTTTGGGTGTTTATACTGCTGCTCCACAACCAGCGCCAACCCTCACACGCACTTACATCCCGTAATATGGCCCTCACCCCCGCCCCTGACAGCTATGTCAAACAGATAATCTGCCCGGGTGCCACTGAGCAAGGTGGCTCTGTCTCACTCCTTCCCCCCTCTTACTCTGTGCGTGTGCGCGCGTGCCAAGCTTTTACAAAATAATTAAAGTTAGTGTGTGTGTGTGTGTGTGTGTGTGTGGGAGGGGGCTGGCTGGCTGGCTTCCTGTTTCTGCTGCTTCATCCACCTGCAGCTTCATCACACAGTTGCACACAGTTGGGTCCAGGCCCTGGACCAGGTCCCTCATCCAGGACCAGGTCCCTCATCCAGGACCTGATCTAAAAGTTTCCTCAGCTCTGATCCCGTCAACTGCTTACAGACCCCAGAACTACGTGCACGTTGGCAGTCCGAACGGTTTAGGTCTCCTTAAAACGCCACAATTTTAGCGACCGAGAAGATGGAGCAGATCATTGGTCCAGGTGTGGGACTTATTGAACCAAAGAATGTGGCGACGTGTGAATTTAAGTTTGTTTGTTTTACGGAAACAGCGACTTAAAACGCAGGTTCGTAAGATTCCATTTCCAATCCCAGGACAAACATCCCAGCTGGCAGCATTGTGAAGAGCAAAAACATCAACTCATTTTGGCTCCGTTTGTTTCTGACCCATGAAAAAGTGCTATCTCACTTTTAACCTGTTAAAAATTTGAGATTTCTGATCTTGTTTGCATCCTGTTTTGTTTTTACGTCTGTAAATTTTATTCAAGAGGAACTTTTTATTAACATGACCGCGTTTTTATTTAAACAACACGTTTATTTCCACTGCATAACTTCCCGCAAATTCTCCCGTCCTGCACCTGAACCTGTCACGTTTGTTCTGATAGCTCACACATTATTGTTGCTTCATTCTGCTTTTAAAACCCCCCTTTTTTTGGCTCTTCTGCTTCTTTGTGCAATAAAATCACATGTTCGAGTGTCGGGTTAGGTCTCGACCAATGAGCTGACACCGCTACCTGCCACAGCGTGTTTGTTTTATAGCTAGATTATTGTTAGCGTTTAACAACCGTTTTTGTTTGCGTCCAAAGCTGCGGGTGCAAACCGAACATGAAAATTCCTGCGGAAACGAGGCGCAAAGTCATGTGATTCACATTTAACGTGTCTGCCCTGTGTCCTTTCCACAGGGAGGAGGGTCAAGAGGGCGACGAGGGACCTGGTAACCCCCCACAGCCTTCCAGAGAGAAGGAGAGGTCCCACAGCAAGTCAAAGAAAACACGCCGGGAGCACCGCCACGCTGACCGGGGCGTGGAGACGCCGGCGCTGCCCCCGCAGACGGCGGAGGAGCGGCAGGTAAGGGCAGCCCTTTTGAGCTGAGCTGGGATGGAAGGAACGCCAAGCAGGCGAAGGAGATGACGAGCTGGCTTCTTTTTCTTTCTCGCAGCCGGTGGCGGGCCCCTCCACAGAGCCAGGCCCAGATGTTTCTGCAGGTTCTTCCAAACAGCGGCGCTCCATAATCCGGGATCGCGGGCCGCTGTATGACGACCCGTCACTGCCCGAAGGATGGACGCGCAAACTCAAGCAGAGGAAGTCTGGTCGATCCGCCGGGAAGTTTGACGTCTATTTGATCAAGTAAGCCACACCCCCTTGGTTTCGCCTGCTTGATGATGAAGAAGAAGATGATTGTTGGGTTTTTTTGTCATTGTTTTTCCCTCCAGCTCAGAGGGAAAAGCCTTTCGTTCCAAAGTGGAACTCATCGCCTATTTCCAGAAGGTCGGTGACACAACCACCGATCCCAATGACTTTGATTTCACCGTCACCGGCCGCGGAAGCCCGTCCCGTCGAGAGAAACGTCCGCCCAAGAAACCCAAGGTGGTGAAACCATCGGGACGAGGCCGTGGGCGCCCTAAAGGTACTCTGGCAGGAAGTAAGAATTTGTGCGCTCTGGAAGAGGGTTGGGCTTTGCTCTCGGTTCCACATTTACGCATTTTAACACCCTTCAACGTTTCCCCTGACATCGCAGGAAGCGGGAAGGTGCGGCAAGCTACAGAGGGTGTGGCCGTGAAGCGGGTGGTGGAGAAAACGCCGGGCAAACTGCTGGTGAAGATGCCCACGGGCAAGGCGGAGGCCACGCCTGGCCCCGCGTCTGCTGCTTCCAAGGTACGAGTTGATGGACCCATAGCTCCTGACATCTGTAGCCCAAATTTACCGTCGTCCACCTAATTAAGCGCACAATCGTCTTTGTGAGTTTTCGGCTTGTTGATGTCGTCGTGCAGAGGTGGGCAAACTGAGGCCCGGGGGCCACATGTGGTCCAAAGAACCATTTAATCCGGTCTGCAGAGCCTTTACAATCATTTCTCCAAAAGCTGAATGAAGAGGGTTGTACCTTAATTGGTGGGTTCAAAAGATCTAAAACCCAACGTGGCTCCTGAGGCTAAATAATTGCCCCGACCCCCCCTTC
The DNA here is from genome assembly GCA_000180735.1 of Tetraodon nigroviridis. NCBI lineage: Eukaryota > Metazoa > Chordata > Actinopteri > Tetraodontiformes > Tetraodontidae > Tetraodon > Tetraodon nigroviridis. Next base: position 16,896 of record CAAE01010748.1, on the reverse strand, counting down.
TCCCCAGTGTAGCGGCACCAGTGCTGAGTTAAAGATAATATAGCTGCAAACATTTCCACCGCATGTGGATGTTCGCTGGAGCCGCTCATTCTTTTCCTAACCCGATGAAGACGGCTTCCTCTTCAGCAAAGGATATTATACAGAGATGAGGCCCTTCAGTCAGTTAAAAAAAAGGAAGAAAAGAAAACTTTGCTGGTTTTACTGGAACACTCTATAGCCCTTAAAAGCCTATTTAATGACCTACTTAAGGCTAGAAGGGAAGCTGGCAGGAGTTGAAAAAGGTGAATGTGTGTGTGTGTGTGTGTGTGTGCTAAAAATAATTTGGTAGTGGTCTTTCAACATGCATAAGGCCGTTAATATAGCTGCATTTTTAAACATTAGAGACTTTTTGGACTAACAATAGCACCACTAGTATGAGCAGCTAAAGATTTAAAGACTGTTCCTGCATCTGGTTTTATGCTAATGATGATGCGCTCTTCTTCCACTGCAGTTAAACTGGTTCTGAACAGAAAAGATACGCTGTTCCCAGTAGGAATCATATGATGGCAGCTACTGCTGCTTCCTGGGAACCGTTTACTGTATGGATCCTGTGCAGTTTGCGTAGCAATGTAGCTAGAGCCGTCATAACTAGGAGATTCTGGAGACAAATAATTGTCAGTAAAAAAATCGACAATCAATAATAGTCAGTTGTGTTGCTCTGGAGATGTTGCTTCACGTTTGTTGCGTTAGGCTTGCTGACTGGTGCTTTTTTAGGGTCAATGTTCCAGACGTCTCCTCCAGGTTCCTGGGCTCCTTTAGCGTTACATAAACACCAGAATGGAGCCACAGAGGAGTCCGTGGAACCAGAACCTCCCCTTCCTCCATGTTATCCTAGCATAGCAGATTATCCTAGCCACAGCGTACTATTTTAGCCCTAGCATATCATCCTAGCCATAGCTCACTACCCATCTGATCAAGACGAGAGGTAATCAACATGTGGTTGCCACGGTGACGCTGCTGCTGACCTCAGACTCAGATTCATGGTTATTTTATGATACTTTGTGGATTCAATCAATAATCGACCTAATTGTACATATGAAAAACAAACCCGATTGACGAATGTTGTAATATTTGCAACTTCCCCAACTATCGAAAGGTTCTTTGGGATAGGAAAAACCCTAGCGAGGCTCATGCGGTAGGGCTATACATTTGAATAATGCATTGTTTTTCGCATCGATTTGACCTGACGCTAATCTCGTCTGGCTCCAGGTGGCGTCTCCTGCAGCGGCAGTGCCAAAGTCCCGCCCAGGCAGAAAAAGAAAATCGGAGCAGGAGATTCCGGCCCCACTTCAGACTGCTCCCAAAAAGCGGGGCCGCAAGCCGGCGCTGGCCTCAACGGCAGCCTCAACTGCTACAACGTCTTCTCCTTCTGCGATAACGTCTGCTGCCTCCACAACCGGCAGCTATGCGGCCGTGGCCATTTTAGCTGCCGAGGCAAAGCGGAGGGCAGCCAAGGAATCTTCCACCAAACCCGTGGTCCAAGAAACGGCCCTACCGATAAAGAAACGCAAAACGAGAGAGACGGTTCAAGAGAGGGAGGCCGTTCACGCTGCCGCGGCGACCAGCGAAACTGAGAGAGGGCAGGCTGTCGAGGTGGAGGAGGGTCCATCCGAGAGGTCGTCAACGTCTGAATCGCAGCCTGTGTCCTCTGACCCGAGTCAGTCACATGACCGCTCCGGTGAAGGTCAGTCGCAGGGTACACCCAAGACACAAAAGGGGGAAGAAGCACAAGGAGCCTGGAGTAGCATCAGGAGATGGCGGGAGCAGAGGAGAGCAAGGCGATGAAGGTGACGGCGAGACGGGAGGAGAGGGAACAGGGAGGAGTAGCAGTGGCAGTAGCAGCATGAGTCCATCCAAAAGCCACAAAAGAAAGGAGCGTCCCCCACACAAGCATCATTCGCACCACCACCACCATCACCACCACCACCACCATCATCCGCAACGCCACCAAAAGTCCTCCGATGCGGCCGAGGATCCACCGTCTCTCCACACCTCTGGACCCTCCAGCCAAACCACAGCCGAAGTCGTGTCCCAGACAGTGCCTCACGCCAACACCCAGCACACCCAAAACATCCAGCAGTCCCCCACCAGGCCGCAGTCCAAGACTCATCCGGAACCTCAGCGCCCTCCCCCTCAGCCAGGGCACCACCCTCTCCATCAGCCCCAAGTCCACACTCAAGCGCTCCAAGCTTCTCCCACTCGACAAGTCCCGCCGCCACTGCCGCCGCCGCCCCACGAAGGTCCGTCTCACGCTCACAGTCAGGCGCAGGCGTCCCCGCAAAAGACTCAGTCGCCAGGCGTTCAGCCCTCGCTTCAGCAGCGAACCCAGCTCCGGGCTCAGTCGTACCCTCCTCAGTCGCCATCCGTTCCGCAAGTTCATCCGCCACAAACGCAGCATTCCCACTCGCAAACCCCACCCGCGGCAGGACTACAACCTCAAGCCCAAGACCGGCACCCGTCGCAACCGCAGGCACTTGTCAAGCAACAGTCCCAACCACAGACGCGACCGTCGCTCCAGCCCCAGTCAACCACCCCGGTGCAATTTCAGATGTCGTCCCTTCCAGGAGCCCGGCCCAGTGTCAGCCTCAGTTGCAGCCCAGGGCGCCACCGCATGTCCATACTCAACCTCAGTCCAGGACCCCATCCCAAATGCCGCCTCAACACCAATCCAGGGCCCCCGGCCAGATGTCCCCTCAAGCCCAGTCTAGGAGCCCAGCCCACACAGCACCTCAAGCCCACGCAAGGATCCCCGGCCAAGTGTCTCCTCAGTCCCAGTCCAGGACCCCAACTCCAGCACTGCCTCAGTCCCAGTCCAGGAACTCGGCGCAAATGTCGCAGCAGCCGAGGAACCTGGTCCAGATACATCTTCAGCCCCAGTCCAGAAACCAGACGCCCGTGCCTCCTCAGTCCAGGCCCCCGGCCCCGACGGAGCCCCAAGCCCAGTCCAGGACTCTCGGCCAGGCGACGCCCCCGCATCAGCCGCAGGCCAGACATCAGGCGCAGTCCCAACAGCAGGCGAGACACCCGTCGCAACAACAGCAACAGCACCAACACCAACACCACCAGACTCAGTATAGGCCGCCGCCACCACCGAGGCAGGCCTTCTCCCAGCCCCAACAAAGCCAGCCTCAGACCCACCCCCACTTCCAGCAGACTCCGCCACACCTGCAGCCGCAGCCTCCTCTGTCCAGAGCGCCTATGCAGCACCCGTCATCCAACCGCCAGGCCCTGAGCGCCACCAGGGCCAATCTGGTCCCGACCCCGCAGAACCAGAGCGAACAGCCCCAAGACCTGAGTACCACGAGGCCCGCGCAAGAAATTTTGCGGCAGAACAAGGAGATCAGCGTAGAGAGCGTCAGGGTAGAGGGAAAGGGCGAGCCGGGCGCCGCACCCGAAGGCCGGGAGGGTTTAGCCGATGAAAGGGGGTCCGGCAGCACCCCGAGGCCTCCCGCTTCCATTCCCGTTGCACCCACAGGAGTCGATGGACCAGGCGTGGTCCCTGGCGCAGACGGTAGGGCGAGGCTCCGGGCGGAGCCAGAGGGCCCAGGGGAAGGCAGAGAACTCAGGGACATAGTCCCCCAGTCTGTGGTCCCCTGCCCCAGTCGAGAAGAGACCGTAGAGTCGCGGACTGTGGTCAGTGAGAGGGTCAGCTGATGGGCGGAGCCACCGAGCAGGCTGAGCGAGTTCCAGCGCGTTAGCGGGAGTACGACCGGGTCCCTAACGGAAGGTTTCACACTGTTGCAGATGGAAGAGGTCTCGCAGATCTGGTTGGGCTGTAGCACCTTCTGCTCCGTCAGGTTCTGTTTGGAGACCGCAAAGTTGCCGATTTTACCGACGAGCCGGACAGGGGTGGCGATGCACGGAGAGCAACTTTTTCCAGGAAATCATCGAAAACGAAAATAACAAGTGTGAGTGTATATAATCAAAAGGCAGCTGTCAAGCCCCACTAGCTCCGTGGGGAGAGGGGAGTAGTTTGGAACTAAAAAAAAAGCTTAATAACACATTACTCTGAACGAAATGTTGCTTCCGAATATAAACTTTTTTTTTTTTCGTTGGTCTTTTTTTCCGACTGTTGTTTTTGTCTCTGTTACACAGCTTTAAATGAATATTTTTGACTGACGGTCCCTTACTCATCATCATCATCACCGTGCTGCTCACTGACGGTCCCGTATTTATAGTTCTGCTGACAGACTCATTAAACCCTCTTGTATTAACATCCCTAAACTGAAAGTAGTCTTTGACTCAGAGCCTCAGCGTTAATACGAGGCGGTGGTCTGCACCTTTAACTGCTTTCTTAGAAATCCGCTCTTTCTTTGTACTCGCTGGTTTCTGTTAAAAGCCTAGACAACGAGGCCGCTAACGTGCTCCGTCTGCTTACAGGCTGCCTGTAGGTAGCAAATTTGATAGTTACACGTTGAGTGTGTTGTCTTTGGGGGGAAAGAAGCCGGTTTTTATTTGAAACATGGACGTGCTCTTCCTGTCGGATGCCGAAAAAAGCGAGTCTGTGGTTTGATAAGAAAACCACGAGTTTCAAAAGAAGTGAGTCGTTCTTCCAAGTTGGTGATTCTTCCACGTCACTCTCTGTTGAATCTCCTTTTGGTCGTCTTTTGTTTCCCAAGGAAGCACTTTTAATATCAGACCAAACCCACTTTAACAGTAGCTTTACTTTAGCTTCATATTCATCCAAGAAAGAGTGGGAATGGGAGCTTTTCTTTTTTGTTTTTAAATTTCGTCTTCATCTTGAATGTCTGGAACAGTTTGCATCCTCCTGTTTGTACAATCAGCTGTCTGCATGTCGCTCGGAGGCCTTTCAGGCCTCCAGGCGGAGCACCACGTGTGCAGAGGTGGACCCCAGCAGGGTGGTACCCTCGGCCAGACGCTAACCTGGAGCAGCCCCAAGCCCGGCCTGGACTCTGGAGTGGCGGCAGAAAACCTGACGCTGCGTCTGCTAGCGCACGTCTGAGAGCACAGAGAGCCTCCAGGGGCGCCGCTTGCCATCAGAAGTGCGTCGTGCGTAGCTCTTCTTTACCCCGGCGAGACCCCGATTTAGACGTTTGATATCCAGGTTCTGCAAATGCCGCCTCCGGAAATGTTCAAGGCCTTGAGCCTGCCGCCATGGCTAAGAGTTAGCGTTCAAACCCTCACTCCTGCCGAAGAGCAACTCCAGGCCCATTTTGTCTTCCTCCTTTGAGGAGGAAGCCAGACCCTGGGAGTTGTAGTCGACTGGCCAGAGGAGCATCTGGTTCCGCCTGCTCCTATTTGCCCCCTCGGGGGTTCTCTGAGCTCTCAGACCCTGCCCGTTTCCCCGCTCCCGCCACCTCAGAGCCCACCCCGAGGGAACGCTGGAGCGCTCACCCTGCGATAAAAAAATCCATGTGCCTCATCCGCTCACCTGCTGTCCCGGGTCCGCACCCATCTCCTCCAGGTGTTTGAAGCGGTCCCACCTCTGCCTGCGTGGCGCTCTGCCCCAGAAACCCGGTCCGGGCGCGGCCCCACGCAGCCGCCCCAAGTCAAACGCCCCCCCCCCCTCTGTGAACGGACTCGCTCTACAGGACTCGACCCGGCACAAACTACAGTAACCAGCCACCATATTGCATGTTCCAGAGTTTAGTGCCTATAATATTGTGCGTCTTGCCAGGAGCCACCATGTCAGTCCAGCCATGTTGTGTTTTTAGACTTAGTAGTGACGTGTGTGGTGACTTCATAGTTGCTAATATCGAGGATGAATATTCTGCTTTAACTCTGGTTGAAATTCAATGGAAACCCCAATACACTGTCGCTGTAGACAAAATAGTTTTTACCTGTTTTTATTTTTGTTTTTTGGGTTTTTTTTTTCTTTCTTTCTTAACTAAAAGAGTTTGTTGTCTGCTGATGTGTGGTCTTCTGACTGACTGTGGGGTGGGGGCCGCCGCGGGCCTCGGGAGGGGCGTTACCGGTTTATTGGTAGCTTTAGCTTACACTCGCGGCTACCTGGACTTGTTTCCTTTTAATAGTCTGATACTGCTTTTAACGCACCTCCAGGTTAGTCTGATTTCATTTGTATCGCCCTTTTTACAATAAAATGGTCTCTAGGTGCTTTGCAGAGGCAGAAACCCGCAGCCTGAACCCCCAGGTGAGCACAGGGGCAGGAAAAAAAAGCCTCCCTTTTAACAGGGAGAAACCTTGAGCAGGACCAGGCTTTTGAGGAGGAGCCATCTGAGGAAAGGGAGAGAAGAAGTAGAGGGAGAGAATAAAAGTATCCTGGAATAATAAATCAATTATGAATGAAAAAAAATACTAATAAACAGCAACAACCAGAAAACTTAACCGCATTCGATATCAGGTGAAGGACCGTAGAAACCGCCCAGCGGCTGGTCCTGACAACGGCTGTTCACCAGCAGCGCGTGTGAGGAGCAGAGGGTGTTGCTGTTGCGGTTCTGGGCCGGACGCCGCCGTCACAACGAACGCCGGGACCTGAAACAGGAAGCGGTTGGCTTTGTTTCACCAAGCCCGAAAACAAGTTTCAGAGCACAGAAGCTTCTAGCGGAGGCGGAGAAGACGAAAGTTAGCGTAGGGCGCGCAGAGCGGTTTCAAAGAGCAGCTTCCATCAAAGCATCAAAGCTTCTCATGTAACAGCCACAAAAGCTCCTCAACAGATTCAATTTGTTCTCTTTTTCAATGAACTTTCTTCACTTTGCTTCTGATTGTTCTCGAGGAATTAACCCTAATTAACCAATTGATGTCTGAACTAGCACAGCGGTGATAAAAGGGTGTGCGGGGGTGGGGCCGCGACCCCCCCGTGAGCTCAGCCAGGTGCACCCCTGGCCCTCTGATTGGCTGAGTCAAGATGGCGGTCGTCCTGCTGCTGCTGCTGCTGCTGCTGCTCGGAGCCTGTTCCGCGTCGGACCCGGACTCGGAGCGCGGCAGGGTGGAGCTGCGGCGCGTGCGGAGCCTGGCCAGCCAGCCCAGGTACGGGGAGTGCTGGGCACGCGCCGTGGCGCACCTGGACGCGCGGTGCCGCCACCTGACGTCAGAGAGCCAGAGCCGGATAGCGTTAGCCTTCACCGTGTGTCACCTGAGCAGGTAAACGAGCACCTGGAACAAAACCGGCGGCTAAAAACACACGCTAACCTTCCTGGCCGCTGCTGCTGACGTACAAACACAGATCTGTTGTGTTTTATTTCAAACGTGAAATTTAAAACATTCGGCAAATGATTCACGAAATCAACAAAAGTGTGCGTTTTAAAAACAATCAACGTGTGCGTTCACGGCGAATGTAAATGTGCAAATTCTTCTTCTCCTCATCATCAGCGTTTCTGCTCTGTCAGCTCAGGTAGGCAGGTCCCGGCCTGCCCCGAGGGGTCAGAGGTCAGCGGCTGTACGGCTAACATGGACGCTGTGGCCTTTAACGCGTACACGGAGTTCTTCACGCACACACACTCCATGTGCCAGTTCCTGCAGTCGGAGGCCTGGCAGGACCGGGCTGCAGACGCCATGCACAGGTAGGACTGCGTGGGCGGGCCTGATCGCTGCACTGGAACGCCTCACACCGCTCTGGGTGTGTGTGTGTGTGGGTGTGTTAGCTTGACGGAGAGTTCAGCGGGTGTAGCGCAGCAGCCTCCAGTCCACCAGACAGATGGCTGAGGAGTTGATGCAAGTGCAGAACACTGCCCTGCAGGCCCAGCAGGAGATCCTGAACAACGGGGAGGAGCTGAGAGTCACCCTGAGGGAATCCACCCAGGGTCACACACATACACACACACACAGATACGGCCATCTTTACGCTGATTTCACCCATGAAACGACCGCCATCCGCCCGTGTGCTCCTCGCCAGGCCTGCGCTCCGTCTTCTCGGAGCTGAGCAGCGTGTCCAGGGAGCAGCAGGTGGCGCTGTCGGAGCTCTTCAACAGGGTTTCCTTCCTGCAGAGCTTCCTGCTGATGGAGACCCACAGCCTGAGCTCCTGCCTCTACAACGCTGCAGCTCTGTGCACCTCCTACCTTCTCACCTCCACCCAGCGCTCCTCCAGAGCTCGGTGAGGAGCTGGGAGTTCCCTCCGGCCGGACGGGAGCCGGACGGTCCTTCATTTGTCTTTGTCCTCTCTTAGGTTGGCCTTGCTGGCTTTGGTGTGTTTCAATTTCTACCTGGAGAGGAAGATTTACCTGTTTGTGCTCAACTCTGATCATCCTGACACACACACACACATGGACACTCATTCACACGCTCACACACACACACACACACACACACACACAGGTGCTTTACTACTTTTAGGTGTGTGTTATGCGTCTCTGTGCAGGAACTGATTACTATGTACATCGGTGTCCTGCGGCGGGTGGCGGTGTGTGTGGGCGTGTGTGTTCTGCTGTGTGCGTGCCTGCGGTACAGAGACCCCGTGCAGCAAAACCTCCAGGTGCTGCAGCAGCTCCGGGAGACGCAGAGGAGCCTGCAGGAGGCGCTGCAGCACGCAGGTGAGGACGCAGGACCTCCAGTGTCCAGCTGTCACCTCGGAAACAGCGGCGCCCGGCGGGCGGAGTCGGAACTGCAGCGTGTGCAGGTCAACGGAGGAGGTGAAGAGTTCAGTCAGATCACGCTGCTCCTGTCTGCTCAGTGTGTTTAGGGGAGCAGAATCGACAGGTGGCCTCCCGGCAGCATGTGAAGGTGAACAGGAAACCATCATCTGCTTCCTGGGACGTCTTCCTGCCGCAGCGAGTGGACCAGTCGAGTCTCTTCCAGGGAAGGGCGGAGCGGAGGACCGTGGCGGAGCTGAGACGGGACCTGGGCCCAGCGGCGTGCACGACCCCGGAGTCCCCGCACGGAGACCACTCGGACGCGTCTCAAGTGTCCCTTCAGGGTGAGTCCACGTCCACCAGCGGCGCTGGTCCAGAACCTCTGGTGGAGGGTTTGACCTGTCCCACCCCTCCGGCCTCCCCGGGTTGGACTCCAGACAGTCTTCTCAGCAGCACAGTCCTGCTGTCCTCTACTACCCACAATGCCTCAGTCAGTCCAGGAAGACGTCCCCGTCACACCTCCTCCTCATCCTCCCCTCTGGTGTACAGCATCCTGGTGGAGGACAAACAGGTGAGCGGCAGATTTTTTATACTTATTTACTTTTTCTATTGCTGCTGTTGTTACGCACTAGCAACAAAGCGCTAACGGGTTGAATCTGCGTCCGCCTGTCTTGATATTCGGTGGACAGACGCGTGTCTGTGGTCTCGTCTTTAGCTTTTTCATACTGGACTCTTATTTTAGCAGAAAAGAACCGAAGCCAGTTTTTCACTTGGGGCTTCCAGCAGCATCTGGCAGAAGGACGTTCGTGACCTCAGAAGGCCAAAGCCGACTGTTGAGGTCGCTTTTCAGGGAACCTTTGAAGGTTTCGGCTCCGGAGAGAAGCACTCGGAGCTGTGTTTACGGCTCGGTCGGGAACGCCGGGATCTGGGACGGGAAAGCGTCTGGTTCAGGGACGGTTTGGACCTCCAGGGTGGGCTGGCCTTTGTTGTGGACGCTCTGATGGTCTCCTTCCATCCTCCCTCGGCTCTTCTGTTTCTTTCTTGACCCGACACATGACCCGACTTCTCTGTCGGCGTTTCCACGGAGATAATGAGCCGTCTGTGGTGGTTGAGCTGCTCTAAAAACATTTTCTTAACATGCAAAGTTCTGGACGACTGTCCTGAGCAGCTGTTTGCAAGTAGGGGAGAGGGGGGGGGGTGAATGCCTGTTGCCATGGCGACACCGAAGCCTCTGCTTTCTTCTTGCTGAAGAGTGCGTAGCGATGGCGACTGCGCCGATAACTCCGCTCGTGTCTGACCTCCTGTCTCTGTCCTCTCCTGATTGGCCAGCCTCGCTACACCCTGAGGAGCAGACGGCCGGAGACCCCCCGGTCCCCCCGCTGACTTGGTCCTGTCCTTCGTCCTGTTTTTAAACTCCCTCTTTGTCAATAAAACCTTTTATTTTTATTCCCAGAAATGAAAATCTGCTTCTGCTTTCAGAGTGACGCGACAACAGGCGCGTTAGCCGTGACGCCACGTTAAAAACCACTAATTAGCTTTACCGCTGACGTCTGGTTTATTCAACGGACCGTCTGTCTGGAGTCAGCCTGACGTTTTCAGCCAGAGAAGAAGCTGGTTTCAGGATGGTGTGAAGGTGGAGGAGCGATCCAGAAGCTCAGAGGCGGGCAAACTGAGGCCCGGGGACCAGATGTGGCCCGTTGAACTATTTCATCCGGCCCGCAGAGCCTTCACCATCAATTCTCTACAGGCCAAATGAAGAGTGTTGTCAGCTTGATTGGTTAGACAAAGATCCAGACTCCAGAAGGCGGAGCCAAACATTATCCAGGGAGATCAGTTCAGCTCAGATCAAAGCGTGTGTGACCCAGTTCTGCTGCTACCTGAGCTCCAACGGAAGTTGTTTCTCTTAGCGACCTTTAGGCCTTTATTCAGTAGCCCTGACCAGGGTTCAGACCCCCCCTCCCTCTGACACACACACACACACACACACACACACACACACACACACACACACACACACACACACACACACACACACACTGGCCGTTCAAGTTCTGAGCTGCTTCACCCCTCCGGGACCTGCGGTGAGTTACGACCCTGCGGCTTTGGTGGCGGGAAAGAAAAATGCAAAATAAAAACAAGGCTGGAATTTTTCTTCACTTTTTCTTTAAGCTTCGAATTTCAGCCTCAGAAAAAAAAAAAGGCAAAAGGGGAAAATTGGAAGCAGACGGCGAGGCGGAGGGGAGGAGGGGACGCGGTCCCGGATCAGATGTCTGAGCGCTGGAGGAGGAGGAGGAGTCGTGCAGACGCTCCGCCGCTGTGCTACTTTCACACCAAAGCTCCGAGCAGGACCGAGCGGCCGGCCGCCCGTCCGTCTGTCCGCCTGGACGACCCGGCGCTGGACTGAGGGACGGAGGACAAACGGAGGATCAGCGGAGGACCGGACGGAGGAGCGGGGGAGCCCGTGGATTAGAGCTGAGTCCGCACATTCTGGATGGAAGCTTCTGATTGGACGCCTGCCTCCGGCCGTCTGTGGGAAGCAGAACCTTTCAGAGGCCCCGACGGCTGGAGGGAGGTCATGTGACCCCGATGCGGACGTGGGCCCGGTTCGGAGAGGATGGAGAGGAGGCGAGCGCTGAAAGAGGACGAGTCCAGGGAGCGAGTGGGCGAGGATGAAGGTGGGGAGTCGCTGACCTCCGTGTGACTTCATCCAGCGGCAGAAAGCAGAGGAGGCGGGACTTCCGGGAAGCCAGAGCTGACCTCCGACCTTTGTCCAGGTGTGGTCAAGTCAGTCGTCCCGGCCGTCGGGATGCAGTTGAACGCACCACGTAGTGCCGTGCTGGGTCTCAGCCCTCCTCCTCCTCCCCCTCTTCCTCCTCCTGGCTCCTTCTCCAGTCAGTTTAGCGCCCTGAGGTTTTCATATCACCTGACTGCTCCCTCACTTCTGAAGCTCGGCAGCTCCGCCCACAGGACAGGTGAGTGGACGGCAGGCTCCGTGGCAACAGCCTGCTAGCTTGTCACAGAGCATTAAGTTGGTGGGATTAGACAAAGGCAACATGTCAACGTGGTGGCCCCGTCACACATGGCCCCAGCCACACATGTGACTAAACCAGAGGTGGGCAACCTGAGGCCCGGGGGCCACATGTAGCCCGGTGAACTGCTTAATCCGGCCTGCAAAAGCCAGTCTCAGAGGGCTGTCACTGCGATTGGTTAGGAAAAGATTCAGACCTCCCCCCAGCTAGCATGCTAGCATGTCCACTCAAGAAGGTGGGGCCAAACATCCTTTGGATGTCATTATCCATCCCTAGTTGGACCCATTTACAGGCTCTTCATTTTAAGTGTGTGTGTGTGTGTGTGTGTGTGTGTGTGTGTGTGTGTGTGTGTGTGTTCAGCTGAATATTGAATTACAGTTTTTGTGGTCTGGACCCTGGATCCTGACCCAGGTCCGGTCGAGACCCTGAAGAACCTCCCCCGGGCGGATACCAAGTGATTTAGTGTCTGTTCCTGCGCGGAGCCATGCTAACAGGACACACGTGACGGAGCTAGCGTTCAGATATGAATGAGGAAGCCAGGGTTAAAATTAGACCAGTGTGAGTGGTTGGACTCCAGAGCTCCCAGTGGCGCCAGGACGGTTCTCATACCTGAACACCAGTGGGGGTTCGGACCAGGGACGGACAATGTTGAGCCTGAGGGGCCACGTTGGGTTCTAGATATTAATGAACGGGTCAGCCAGGGGATGCAGGAAGCTAACCCCCCACACGAGGATCAGAGGTTAGCTAAAAATCCTGCTTGGTGGACAATTGACTGAGGAAATATGTCAAAGAGCCTGAAAATGTGTCCAACTAGAGGTGGAGGATGACCTTCTTGAGAGGATATGTTAGCATGCTAGCTGAAGGGGGGTCCTGAACCTTTTTCTAACCAATTAGCCTGATAACTCTTTTTATTTAGCTTTTGCGGGCCAAATTAAGTAGCCCATCAGGCCACATGTGGCCCCCGGGCCTCAGTTTGCCCACCTCTAGAACACTGATTTTAATGTTTGCTGTTTCTGTTTTAGAATGAGATACTTCCTGTCCTCTGTTGGTTTTATTAGCATTAGCATTATGAGCGCTGGTCCCTGTGTTTGTTTACAGCTGGTACCGTTCCCAGAGTTTCCACTGTCCGCCCCCAACTTCTGCTGTGGTTTTTCCCTTTGATTTTCCGTCCCAGAGGTCAGAAACGCTGAACCCTGGAGAATCTGCTCCTCTGGTTTTAGGAGAAAATTCCAGTGTGAAACTGGAGCCGGTTGCTGGTGCGTTTCCCTCGCCGGCGTTCCGTCAGACACCACGGAATTCTGGGAACGGGGCCCCCCGTGGAGCGTCTCCCCCAGCCTCCCGTCCAGACCGTCAGCCGTCCCAAAACCAATCCAGGAAGAGCGTGAGGCTCTTATCGTCCCCTCCTCTGGCTAACAGCTGAGGGCTGCGCCCGCCCACCCACTCAGACCCACTCAGACCCACTCAGACCCACTCAAACACACTCCTCCCCTCCCCCAAAGAGCAACAGCGAGCGACCCAGTGACCCACAGAGAGACAAACTTGCTCATCCGTCCCCCAGGACATCTATGAATGGAGCAGAGAGGGAGGGGTGGGGTTGGGGGTCAGAGGTCAGAGCCTTTCCTCCTCCCTGTAGGACGATAACAGGGTGGGTTTGTTTTGCCTTCCCTCAGATGTGTGTAGACTGAGATGCGGGGGTGCTTCCAGGCAAAGAGCCGCCCGGGTGGGGTCAGCGCTGACGGTGGGTGGAGGGGGCGGCGTTTGTTTTGATCATCCCGTCTGTGTGTGTGTGTGTGTGTGTGTGTGTGTGTTAGCTATGATCGGGAATGGGGTGTGTTTGTTTCTGTCCACTGAAGGACCCGCCGTGGGGGATGGACAGATCAGCCCATCGCTGTCCTCTTTTCTGATCCGGGCGCGCTTGTTTCGCACACCTGGACCGCCCACCACACCTGTTTCCGTCGTTTCTGCCGCCGCGACCAGAAACGCTCCCAGTAAGTCCTGGACCACCCACTGGTTCCAGCACCAGACGTCCAATAAACACACGCCACCGTTCCAAACGCCAATATGACACGGATCAATCCAGCCGTTTCATGGTAGACGCGGTGTGTGTACGTGTGTGTGTACGTGTGTGTGTGTGTCTATTCCTGGCTCTGGAATGTGAGGACTTTAATTACAGTCGCATGTCTGGGATGTGAGGCTGCTGCTCCAGTATCAAACTGGATCACGCTGTCGTTTATCGTCCAGACACCACCGGGGGCTTAGCCAAGGTGGAGGCAACATCTGGAGGGGTCCGTGTTGGTCCCTCTGGCTGATGTCGCCGCTGTTGCCCTTGGTTACCAAGGCTACAAGGCCGACGTGGCTAAAGTTGGCGGCTAATTTGAGATCAAAATAGAAAGTAACAAAACCAGCCAGAGCCTCAATGTCCTGCCATCGTGTGTGTGTGTGTGTGTGTATGTGTGTGTGTGTGTGTGTGTGTGTGTGTGTGTGGGCTCCATGCTAAATCTCCCAAACCGTGTTGCTTTGCGCCGAGGGGGCGGGGCTTAACCCAGGTGTGCAGCAGCTCTTCACGGACCGACACGTGATGCACACACACAGATACACACGCGTGGCGGATGCTGAGCGATGCATGCGTGCGGCCGTTGTCACGTGACCCGATTTACACACTCAGGTTCCCGCCCAGTGTCTCTTATCTTAATTTGTTGCCATGGAAACGGCACCTCTCTCGCTTTCGTTCTCTCTCCCTCCCTGCCCCCCCCTCTCTCTCCCTCTCTCCCTGTCTCTCTCTCCCTCTCTCTCTCCCTCTCTCCCTCTCTCTGACTCTGAGACATTGTCGGCCCCTTTTTTATTACCAGTAATAAACTGGCCCTTCATTCATGTGCAGCGGTCAGCGCTGTGGCCCTGTCAGGTTCCTGCTTTAGAGCTCCTCGGGCTCCTCTCTCCGGGTTTCTCACAATCCCAAAATTGACCTTAGAGGGAAATGAAAATCCGAGTGGATGATGGACGGATGATGGAGGGATGATGGAGGGATGATGGGTGGATTTATCTATTTCAGTATTCTTGTGCTGCCCCCTGCTGGTAGAACATCCTAAAAGCAACGAACGGAACAAAGGGCCGGATTTCAGTCAGAAAAGTTTCTGTTATCTAAGTTTTATTTTCTCTTGTGCCTTTTGGAAAAAAAAATGCTCCATAAACAGCATCATTTCTTGGCTGTCTCCCGGTTTCTGGATTATGAATTATGAATGTGTGATCTGTTCTTTTATCTTTGAAAACTTGGAACAAATGTGAAGATAAACCAGTTCTGCGTTTATTTGCACGGAACTAATTTGTGGTGTTTACCATTTTGTTGCAGTCATCCCACATCATGCTGCAGCCCCCCCCCCCCCCCGCGGTGGGCTCTCTTTTCTTTTTTTTTTTGGGGGGCGCGGGGTGTGTGGGTGTTTTTTGCTCTCTTTTTTTTTTTTTGCTCTGTTTTCTGTGTCTTTTTTTTCTTCCCCGTTCTTTGTCTGTGTCTTTCTCTCTCTCTCTTTCTTTTTTTCTCTCCTTTTTTGTTTTTCTCTTCTCTCTCTTCCCTTTCTTTTCTTTCTTTCTTCTCTCTCTCTCTTTTTTCTCTTTTTTTTTTTTGCCCCTCCCTTTCTTTCTCTCTCTCTCTCTCTTTTTCCCTCTTTTCCCCCCCCCCTTTTTTTTTTTTTTTTTTTTTTTCCCTTTTTCTCTTTTTTTTTTTCTCCCTCCCTTTTTTTTTTTTTTTCCCTTTTTTTTTTTCCCTTTTTTTTTTTCTTTCCCTCTCTCTCCCCCCCCCCCCCCTCCCTCTCTCTTTGCCCCCGCCCGCCGCGCCCGCCCCGGGCGGCCCCTCCGGGCCGGCCCGGGCGGCTCTCCCCTCCTCCCCGGTGCTGCGGCGGCGGCCCGTCGCTTCCGGGGGGGTCCCGCCGGTTCCGGTCCCCCCCCCCCCCCACCCCCGTGCGTGCGCGCGTGCGCGAGCGTGTGTGACCCGGTTTCTTCTGCGTGCCGTGGACCGGGAGAGCTCTCTCCCCCCCCACCAACGGCTCTCTCATGACCGGATTTGTGCTCTCTGCGCGATGTACATGGACAGAAGCAGCCTGACCAGGGGTGAGTCCGCTTTTGCTTCTTTTTTGTTTGGCATCCGAATCACACGCGTGTCTGCGTGGGCGAGCGCGCACCCTACCGCCTCGACGCGCACGCGCCCGCCGGCGGGTTTATTTCTCGGTAGGGAACCAAACGCCGTTGATGGGAAAAATAAAGCTGCTGTTGCTGATGTTGGGGGGGGGGGGGGGGGGGGCATTAGCGCGTCCACAGCCGCGTGTCGCGCACGCGCACACACTGACCGACATCTCGCCGCAGTGAATGTAGGCTAGCAGGGCTGCAGGATGCTGCGCCGCCAGATGTTGCAGCTGCTCCCAGATCAGCCCCGATCCCTCAGACTGGCAGCGCGCGCGTGCGCGCGTGCTGAGTCTTAACGGTTCAGCGGCTCGTGATCGTTTTCAGCTAATTAGCATCTTCAGTAGGAAGACTCGATTTAAACCGATCTTTGATACCAGTCAGGCAGAATCTGACGCGCGCAATTGAATTCATTGCACCTTAATCCCCAGCTTTTTCAGAGGAGTCTGTCTCCTGTGGGCTGGTGTTGGATGGAGGTGGTGTGTGTTGGCTCCTGCAGACAGACAGATGGACACACCCCCTTCACGCGCACATCCAGGTGTGTGATAAATGTGGTGTCTGCAGAATGTAGCTGCTGCACCCTCAGACTTACACACCTCCAGCGAGCTGCAGTGTGTGTCCCAGAGCTGCGCATCCACCCGGAGACAGAGACGGTCCCGGAACCTCCTGGAACCTGAAGCCCGGCTCCATTAGATCTCCACGACCGTCTCACTGCGACCGTCCCACTGATGGTGGTCTGATTTGAATTTGGAGCCAGCGGGAGCTCCATGTCATCCACGAGTCCCAGAAACAACCTCCATCAGATCTCCAGACCACCACCAGCATCACCTCTGTGAATGAGTGGAAACCCAGGTCTGGTCCACCGTCGCTAACCTGCTCTAGACTCACCTCAAAAATAGGGTGAAGAGTGAACAGTGTGTGTGTGTGTGTGTGTGTGTGTGTCTACTTTACTTTAGTGACTGGTGACTAGACTCATGAAGCTTCCAGTGTTTGACCACCTGCTCAAAGGTCACAGGAAGCTCCTCAGGTAGAAGAGCAGGGTGGGGTGGTTGGATGGATGGATGGATGAGTGGGTGGGTGGGTGGACGATGGATGGATGCATGTGTAAATAGATGATGGATGGGCAGGTGGATGATGGGTAGTTGGATAGATGGACCGGTGGGTGGATAGA
>CAAE01010740.1:7099-25695 GCA_000180735.1 Tetraodon nigroviridis | reverse complement strand
CCCACATAACTGAAGCTAAACAGAAAGTGTGCATCATCAATAATGGTCATCTGATCTGTTTTCTGAAGATGCTCTTTTTTTCTCTGCTCAGAAAAAAGAATGCAGAAAGAATCCCACAAACGATATCTTTTTTTTTTTTTAAATTAAATATGAATCTGGCTGCATTAACTGTATTTTAAGTCACTGTGAGATCCAGACACCTGAGTCTGGATGTCTTGGACACAAACATAATGCAGAAAGTATAATTTTGGTTTGAAATCATTCAGAGATAAACCAGCAAATGTTGTAGAATGGCCAACTCCAAGCCCAGAACCTCAAAACTATTGAGAATTTGGGGCTAACCTTGAAAATAAATTCCGCACCATCTGACAAAAGCTTAAAAGAAAGAAGAAAAGAGAAAATTCCAGATGCGTGTGTGGAAATGCATTAATGTCTTTTCAAGAAATAATCACGAATGTCAAGAATTTACCATGACTTGGTAGCTCTTTCCTAATCAAGTTTAAACAAATTAGGTTGATACGGGTTTTTTGTACTCTGACAAAATGAATTGGGTAGTTTTTGTGCATCTTTCTAAAAAGACATATTTATGGGGGTCAAGTCATCTTTTCAACTTTGCAACTATCTCTTAAGTTTATGTCTTGAGCCGCCAGCACGTCAAGGATTTTTGTTATCATTTCCAGATGCTTTGCGCAAATCTCATCCAGACATTGATGTTTCCAAGAAGAAAGAATTTCAACTAGCTGCGATGATCATCTAGCCTTTACTCTTCTGCCTGTATTAGTCGCGTGTGCAGCGTTCCTCCAGTTTCAATGTTTGTGTCCACGGTCACAGTCTATAAAAGCGTCCGTGTTCCTCTTTTGTTCCGTTGGCCTCCCTGGTCAGGCATTAACACTCCTGCTGTGCCTTCTCACTGGCCTTAAGCTTCACAGTTCAGTCACATTCAGCCTGTAATTCATCTTATATGAGACCAGGTGGAGAATGGAAGCTGTCATCGTGACTTTATTGATGGCTGCACTTCAGCTGTCTCGGTTAGACTGAGAACAAGACATGTTCCCTCTGTACCATGATATATTTTATGAACTCAGCTAGGATACCAGCTATTCATAATCTCTTTTATGTAGTGACACAAAAAGTAAGTCACAAATAAAAAATATCACAGTTGAAGCATAAAACAGGTATCTCATGGAAGCACCATGGGACTATAAATAAATCCAGAAAAAAAAGAGGGGCTGACACGGCGTGTTTCCTTATTCCAGTCTCTTACAGTAGATTACAGTAAAAACCCGGACACATGTTTAGGATCAGCTGAAGAAGCGGAAAATTACCTCTTATAGAGCCTTCCTGGGTGGACCGTGTGTGTATTTGTCTCTGCAGGTTTGTGGATTCAGTCATGGGTTTCACTCTGTTAGGCGGCTTTCTGTTCTTTCTACTCCAGGCACACAAGTCGGGCCCTCTAAAGCGTGTCACTTGACCCTGCGTGCATGTGTGTTTGTGTGTATTTTTTTTTTCGTAGAGGCCATGTTATTTGACATGTTTCAACTGTGTGTGGATTTATGGGTGTGTGTTTATACGTCTGTGTGAGTATGTGTGTGTATGTGTGTGCGTGTTGCAGAGCAGAGTTTTAGTGCGTGTCTGCTTCGTGAAAAGCCTGGAACTGTTGACAGCTCTTCTGCTCCCTGTCATGCACGAGAACAACTCTCTGTGTGAGCGAAGAGTAACTGTAGGAGCGATGTCTCGCGAGCCGAGAGGAGTCTGAAGTGTGTGTGTGTGTGTTTATGTAATCTGCATATCTGCTATGGCGCCTATCTGTGTCTCTGTGTTTATGTCTCTACAGCTAAATTGGTTACATGGATGTAGAGTGGAGACACTCCCACATCTTCATCTTTTGCTCTCTTCAGAGACATAAAATGTGCGTTTTTTTACATGAAAAAATGTCTGTGTTGTATCAATACAGTCATCCATCAGGGCTAATCACCTCCTCTCCAGCATATCCTTCCTATCGCTACTTTAGTGCCATATTTCTTTGAAGCTTTCTTTTCAGACTAATTCATCTCTCTGCCCTTTCATGTCCCACTTTTAGAGAAATTCAAATCCACAAATGAATCCAAGTCTACTGGCTTGGAGAAGACTGTGGTGGAATGTAACGGAGCACTGATTGTGAGAATAAACAGAGCCCAAAAGCAAAGAAGATTTTGAGAAGAGAAGAAATGATGGAGAGGGATGCATGAGATGCCATATTATGTTACCAAAACAACATGATATCCACAGCGGAATAAGAGACGTTATTCAGACCCAGAGTATTAAACTGGAGCTGACCTCACTACCAGAGTCCAGTATCATTAATCACAGACTGAGGAGCTTTTGAAGGCATCATATGTTCCTCTTTGACAGGGCAAGTGAGTCAAGATGGTTGCCCTCTTGACGTGTTTTCTTCCCAGGTTGTCAGAAACTGCCACTTTATCATGTGTTTAAGTGATAAGTTCTTCTTGGGAAATTTCACAAACTTAATGTGAACATTATGGAAGAATTATCGTAGTTTAAATAAAAATACTGCTCTAAAGATCATTTAATTAAAAAAAGAAAAGAAAAAGGAGCCAAAGTGAGCCCAGAGCTTCGGTGGCAGGGCGCAGTGAAGGATTCAACCTGTGTTCCGCAACAGTCGGGCCAAACCGCAAAATGAAATATAAGTAAAAGGTCAAACAGGAAGCTGACCCATCCATGTTCACATCAACAACCACAGAGGGTTTATCTCTTTCATTTCCATCCTGCTCCCCTCCACCACCTCATCCACAGACATCTGGCCACCATCCAGGAGGTCTACTTTAACATGGTTTTTACCTCCACCACTGGTGTGTTTCCTTCCAGATCAATGGATGGCTTTCCTCTCTGACCCTCTGCTGGGGTCTGAGTGCCAAAAACTTAAAGGCCTAAATAAATCATTTGACTATCCTTCATTTTTCTGCTTTTATGATACATCATAATAAATAACTGCTCACCTGCATAGCTTTTCATCATTGCACTAGTTTTGATGACAGGTGCATTCAAAATCCAGACATAGTAAAAGGCAGATGTGCTGAATTAAAGACAGTTTACTGCCTATACAACCCACATAATTTTTTTTAAACATTGATGATAAAATAAAAAACAAAACATCACAGCAGTGTGTGTCTGTGAGTTCACCCAATTTTTAAAAGCTGTTTTGACACCTTTTCCCACAGATGTGGGTGTACAAAAATGGAGACGTCCCACAACTAAAACAACTAAAAAAAAAGTCGCATTTAACAGAGACCACAGCAGCCAGGATACAATACCACCTCAGACAGAGTAAGGGCTAGACATACGCCAAATAAACAGTGGATAAATGCAGGATAAACAATGTTTGAGCCTTGCTGCTACCAAACGGAACGTTTTTTCATGCTGGCAGACAAAGACTCCACTGACTCAGACGAGGCAAACGTCACGCAAGCCAGGTAAAAACACTGGGGGCAGACAGCCAGTGAAGCGATGCTTTCAGCAATCCTGACGCAAAGTATCCTTGCAGCGAGGCCATCTTTGATGTCATACATTTCAAATTCATGTGACAATAAAGCACCTCGGACATTGAAAAAGGACCCCATTAGAGCCAATGACCTTCATCAAAAAAAGGACAAACCAAATTCAGATATTTGACGACCTAAAGGGGAGCACATCTGAGCCTTCAGAATGGAGTTCAAGTATTTCTGCACAACAGCGCAGACCAGGGTCTTGGCTATCATATGCTGTTTATATTGTGTTTCTTTCATCAATGCAGGGGCCTTATTTGGCACTCTGAGCCTACGTGGAACCCCTGCTAGAATTACCTGAAAATAGCACAGTAACAATAAACACCCAAGGATTAAACAGAGTAAAATCAGGTGTATGTACTGCACTCATGTATTTCCATAATGTCATGAAATGAATACATCTTTTGTCTGGTGCAAAGATTTGCCGCAGTCACTGTGGTTGCTGAAATGACAAGAAAGATGTCATCATTTTTTCACCTTTCGTAAAGTAAAAAGGCAGATCTGCTGAACAGCAGGAGGAGTCTTTTCCCATTTTATTTTGCCCTTCCTGCCTTCAGTCTGAGGTTTAAAAGAAGTAGCAGAGAGGAGAAGACAGCCTGGGGTTTCTGGGTATGAATAATACCATTACTCACAGCTGTTATAATCACTAGGAGAGAACTCACCGAATCGCTGAGTGACAAGGATTTGATATAAAGACATAATTAGTTTTACAAAACAAATATCAAATTGGTCAAACAGCATTGGTTTCTGTTTACAAAGAGTTTGTATAAATAGTGCACTGAAGTTAAATCTCAGGACATGAGGCATTACATCAATGCCTGAACCGACTGTGACTTTATTTTGAGATGAAACACCACTTGAGATCCTGGAGCAGGTTTGACTCTGTAGCACAGTCTCCTCTGTTCCTCTTTGTGCTCAAAGCTGGATTTATGCTCATGTGTAATCTGCATGGGCTCACACATGTTTGCCATCGTGTTGATGCTTGCACACTGGTGCATTCATTGTGCTGCCCGAGTTTAATCTGCCCAATCAATGACGTTTCTTTCTGCAGCTATCAGGTAGAATGTGTATTGCCTTACTGAGGGCTCCTACAAATGTTTCTATTCAATTTATTATCGGCTTGATCTCTCTAATTGGTCCACAAGCCCTGAAATTAAACCAGCAATGTGTAAACGGAAATGCAGAGAAACTGAGCTCCCTTTGATGCAGTAAGAAAGCTGCAGTTTCAACGCAGGAGTTGCCAGTTCTGGACCAGAGCTCTAAATCTTTTAAATGTGTATTTATCATCAGTTCAAAATAATCTGGTAATATGACAATATTATTAAAACCTCTTTCTTTAAGTGAAACTAAGCTTGTTGGATGGAAACAAACCTGTACTTCAAGGACAAATACTATGGATCACATACTGTTTGTGATATAACTCCCTCACTTCACCCTGGAACACTGGCTGAAATGAGTTCGAAAGAAAACTTTTTGAGATATTGTTTCCAGAGAAACAACCCTGACCACGACCCCTGTCGCGTTATCTCTTCCTCCAATCTTTCTTCTCATGTGTTTGCTCGTTCTGAAAAATGAAAATAGACAGATAGCCATCCGCCGCATGTGTCGACATGCTACATGGGACATTGCTACAGTCCCAGGGACAAGAATTGAATACTTTTGCCTCAAACGTGGAGTTAAAGTGCTGAAGGTGGCAGACTTCCCTCCACATCCACTTCTCTCCATCTGTCTCGTGCAAGTCGACTTAACCAAGCTCATTTTAAACCACCTCCTTGCAGTTTTTGACATATGCCACCCATTAACAGCACCTTCCTCCTTCCTTCACTGCCTGTCGCTTTACTTGTCTTTTCCTAATTCGTCCGGAAAGTGAAACCACAAAAACATTTCACCAGAGACATAGTCAATATTGTTCCTGACATCTTCAAAGCAGAACAGAGGATATTGGAGCCTGAGCGAGCGGCTGCTGGAGATACTGAGTGTCTGTGTGTACGTAGACCAGTTGAGAAACCACAGACGTGGACGGAGGGAGTGTTCGCTGCAGCCTCTGCAGCCGGTCTGGCAGTCGGCGTCTGAAGTATGGCTGCCTAAAGCTATGAGCCATTCCTTCATATCCATCATTCTTAGGTTTTCTTTGAAGCCCTGTTGTTCTTCCCCGGGGTCAACAATCTCTCCATCCCTTTGCTCGCTCCAGTGACCACCAGCCTGATTCTTCCTCCTGCCACAAGGGGTCCCCGTGTGCGTAATAAACAAAATAGCGCAAACCTCCAGGCCTTAGTTAGCGCTCCTCACTCATTTTTTTCTACATTATCCTCTTCAATGCGGTGTAGCAGCCGTAATAGGAATGGAAGCCCATCATTACAGGCCTATAAACGAGTAATGATGAATTAATACTAGGGTTTTGTGGCGAGCCTCCTGCACAATATCAGCCCGACAGGCAGCCGCAGAGCCGCAAGGACATGTAGACACAGGATCCTCAGAGCTGCGGGGGCCACAAACATTAACAACGAGACTTCGCCCTCTTTTTCCTCCCCTCTCCCTACCCTTTTCTGTTTTTTTTTTTTTTCTCTAGCTTTCCACAGAGAGTACAAGTTGCATATAATGGACAAGAAAAAATACACAAAGTATGGAAGTGGAAGATAGGTCGTGTTTATACTTCACCTACCGACCTCTCTAATACCTCCCCAGATGTGTGTTCTGTCTAAGTGAATGTTTCAGAGCAGAACATTAACTTTAAAGTCTTCTTTCGTCCCCGGCTATATGGGCTCTATGCTCTAAAGGCTGGCCTGGGTCCAGGAATGTCCTGTAGCCGGCTGCTCACAAGCTCTCTTCTAAGCAGCCAAGAATGTGAAAAACTCCATCAAAGAGACACTCTCTGTAAGGTGTGGCTGAAGAAGAAGCAGAGTTCGCAGGTGGACATATTAGATTGAGATCTATGAATTCCCGCAGCTGTCCAAAGAAAAAGAGCACAACAGAGTAATGCCATGTAGCTAGATTGTTTGGTTTCTTTCTGAACCTAAAGCTCTTTTTAGACATGCCAACGGTGTCTTTGCAAACCTGTGATCTGAGGTTAATTCCAGGTCCAAACCATCTCAGTCTAATTTCACATAGACCACTGCACATCTGTATAAAATAAAGAAATATTGACTTTTCAAGCCTTCATATTTAAGAAGCTTGATAAACGGTGGCCAATAAAAGAAGTCAAAGGTTAAAAGGGCAAACGAGTCAAGATTTTACAATGTGAGCCTGCATTAAAATTGGAGCGGATCAAAGAGGTCCAACAGAATGTCCCAAGCTGCCTCTTCTGAATGGAAAACACAATAAGCAGAGCCAGTCAGTCCATCACAAAGCTGCCCGCTAACACAAGTAAGCACACAAGGTGGTGAGAAAAGGAATGGAGAGGAGGGGACAACATGGTCAAGTACAAAGACTTGCTTGTCTGAGGTCTGTCTTTCGCGCGCCTGCAGGGAGGGGCCCGGTCCTGCTCGTTTGAGGGGTCTCAGTGATAAATTTCCCACTACTTGACTCTGTCACACTGTCTGCCACTTGGACAATAACTGAGGTCAGAGCATTGGCGTGATGGCCTGTGCAGAGAGGGGCCGCTTTCTCTCAACACGGACATTTGACTCTCGTGCGCCCGCCTTTCCTGTCATCTACAGAAAGCCGGAAAATAAATAAAACACTTTCGCAGTTATCTTTACTCTGACCCATTTATTTCTGACCATCAATTACGGATATAAACGCGGTTGCTCTTTGCTATAGCAGAACCCGCACGTGTTTGTCAAACAGAGGGACAGAGACGAATGTGGTCCTTCTGAAGAGGAAGCACATGACAGCATATGAAACATTATCCATTTACATCTTTGGAACGATGTGTTGAAACCCAAGCCAAACAAAACTCTGTGTACCACCTGGGTCCTCAGTTTTTTTGGGTTTTTTTTTCCCTTGGTCCTGCCTTTCTCTTCCTGGCTCCAAAGGTTTGGTTCAAGATTTCAGCGTCATTATATCTGGCAATGTGACAAACAAGTAACTGCAACGTTTTAAAATTAAAAAAAAAAAAAGAAAAAAATCATGTTCACATATTAAAGCTGGAGGACTTAAAGTAATGACAGTATTGTACAATCTATGGGTTACTGATGTCTAAACTCACTTTATATGACCCATAAATGTATTCAATGCATTTTTAACAGTTTTGCGTCTGGGACCTGTGCACTAAAGTGCGTGTGCGTGCGTGTGCTGGGGTGGAGTAGGGGGGCTGCACAAATCGTCCCACCTCCCTCTTTCGGAGTCAAGACGCTCCAAACTTTGGGAGCGCACCGAGGAAGCTCACGGAATAGGTTTCAGCTGCGACGCCAGGTTACGGGGGAAAAGTTTCAGGACAGAAGCCGCTGACAGTTTCGGGAATGGCGACCGGACGAAACGATCCTCCAGCCCACGGGCACGTGTGAGAAGAAAAGTCATCTTTAACGCTTTTTTCCTTTTCCTCCTCCTACTCGTAAGTGCTGAGCAGAGTCGTAAAAGTCCCTGGAAGGTGGGTGACAGAAGCGTCCTGTCACTTCGACACGATGCTCTGTGTGCCGGGATTCAGATGGGTCTTCCTGAACGCTCTCCTGCACACGGTGGCACCCTGGGGCGCACAGCGACCCGGCAGACCCAGGCAGTGCGACGCGCCCAAGTCGGTGAGTCCACTCGGGCACATTCTCTGGTGCGAGGGGCGAAACGCGCTCACGCAAAAGCTCCATTTCTCCTGACAGAAAACAACTTTTATAGACCGGTTCTTTTATGAAAGTACGGCAATATCAAATTTCACGTATAATTTCATCACCACTAGCCTTTTAAGTCAAATCATTGTGACGGTAATGATAATGATAATGATAATAATAATAATAATAATAATAATAATAATAATAATAATAATAATAATAAAATAATAATAAAAATAATAAATATTATTATCAATATTATTATTATTAATATTATTATATTAGGAAGAAGAAGAAAATGTATGCCTTATCATCTGATGTGTAATAATTAGGTTCAGGTTTCGGCTCTAAAGTGACCTTCAGGGCAAAATTTGGGCCTCACAAATAAATGAAAGCAGTTGCCAGGAGAAATTAACCGCTCGCCAACTTTACGACTGTTTATGTGACAAACGCATATAATGTGGAACACCCACGGGTGACCCGACTACACTTCCTCGACCTTTGAGAGGTGATCGTGTTTCAGTCCACTAAAACACTTTTCGGGCACTGTGGTAAAATTATAGATGTGACATGAAGTTACTGTGGTGCAGAAGCGTAGGGTACGACTCCATGAATGCATCATCAATAAAAGGGTTAAATAAAATGTAACGTTTATGCTGCTTTTGAGGTTGGGATCTGTTTTTTATGTATGTATATTCCCAAAACTTAACAACAGACACGTGTATAAATAGTCAGTGACACTTGGCTGTGGTTGTGGAGAAGGAATTAGGAGCTTGTTTGAGAGTTGGGAGAGAGTTTTGAGCCTTTGTGTCAAAGATGTGGATAATGGTTTGTTGTCAGCGATCACTAAAGCCGTGGTGCCCCTTCGCTCTGTGTGATTTGCTATGCGTCAGTACAGTGGTCTCTGTTTTCTGTTAAAGAGTAATTACCCCCATAAAACGGAACCCTGAATGTGCGCCGAGGCTCTCCACAAAAGTTCACGAAACTTCAGTGGAGGGAATTTGGCCTCTCCCGGGACACGATCGCACTTTCAATGTCTAAAAGGCTTCAATTATGGAATTGGCTGCGTGAAATTTCTACCTTCGGATAAAATTCAAAACGCACCAATCCCACCTAACCCCTCTCTACAGTGATTACAACAGAAATGAGTTGCCAGCTTTTCAAGAGATGGAAGGTGTTGTGGCATAAGTCTTTGCACTAAATGTGATAACAAGACACCCAGATCAATGATTCCATCAGCTTTTTGGCAGTTAAATAAAAGATTTTAAATTACTAATAGCACAATTAGCAATCCAACCTGGCATACAGATGAAGAAAAAACTTGATTACTGTAGTGGCAGTCTTACATATTTTCTTAGAATAACTTTAGTTTACAGAAATGGGTTTTATCTCTTGAATGCCTGATTATGCTATGTCTCAGCAGTCAGAAATTTAATATTGTTTATAGAAGCCAATTCATTTTTTTTCCAAGGTTGTGTAATGCCAACATTAAAGCCACATGCACAGCCACAGCACATTCGCAGAACACTTAACAAGAACCATATTTTATATTCAGACCATTGCTAATTTCGAAAGGCTGTCAATAATTAATTTCCATTGTGATATTGTTTAGTGTAATAATAACTGCTCTAGACAAACACTTTCTGCATTTAGGAGAGGACAGATGCGGGGCTGTAGAGGGGCCCTGCAGGGCCACATTTCCACAAACACTGTAAAAATGTCCAAAACAAAAGTATCACAGCGAGGTCAGTACTGAGGCTGGTGAGCTGCTCTCAGTTTCAGGGTTTTATAGGTTTCGGCACGGTGCGTCTGCACCACTGCCTTCAAAATGCCTACCGTGCCGGACAGCTTTCGAGACCTGAGGTATGCACCTCAACAATACACGAGGGTCTGTTTACAGTGCAGAAGGCCCCGTCATAAACCCTCATTCTGTACAACAGGAAGCCCTCTCGGCCCAGCCCCGAGCGCGCTTGCTTTCATTCTTCTTTTGTCATTCCGTCGAAATAGAATTTCAGAGTTAAATTGTTGACCTGAGCTGATTGGCCAGTAAACTGCAACAAGTGTCAGCTTTAGAGATTGGATGTCCAACATCATTGTTTGCATACTTTTGTTTCCTTAGACGCTGAAAAACTTGATCTGACTCTATTTCCTCCCTTTTCTTTTCTGCTTCCTTGACAGCAAAGCGAGATGAATTCTTTCCTGTGGCGAGTAACACGTGCAGCTCCTTACTCTTCCTCACCGTCGTACCTGTTCGGCACCATCCATGTGCCTTACACCCGAGTGTGGGACTTCATCCCTGACAGGTCCAAGCAGGCTTTTCACAGCAGCCACAATGTTTTTTTTGAGCTGGACCTGACTGACCCCCTGACCATCTCCAAACTGACCAGTTGCCAGCTGTTGCCCCACGGGGAGAACCTGCAGACGCTGCTACCTCGGGACCTCTACCGCCGCTTGAAACGCCATCTGGACTACGTCAAACACATGATGCCTTACTGGATGACTGCCGACCAGCGTGGACGCGGCTTGTATGCCGACTACCTGTTTAACGCAATTGCGGGAAATTGGGAGAGGAAGAGGCCTGTGTGGGTGATGTTGATGGTGAACTCGCTGACAGAGTGGGACGTCAGGTCCAGGGGGACCCCTGTGCTTGACTTGTTCTTGGCTCAAGAGGCAGAAAGGATGAGGAAGACCACCGGCGCTGTGGAGCGAGTGGAGGAGCAGTGTCACCCCCTAAATGGCCTCAACTTCTCCCAGGTAAGGAGACTAAGAACACTCTTGTTTTCATGGTTGGTGGTGTGTACACAGCTGGATTCGCCTGAAGAACTGCAACAACAGGCTGGGCCCAAAGAGGGCACAGAGAGACGTACAAAATTGTCTTTGGTGTGTTCTTTGGCTTGCGGAAAAAGAAAGAAATTCAAACTTTACTGTTATAAAAAGTGTCTGCCCGCCGATTGGGATTGTTGCACTCCAAGATGAACAGTCAGAGGAATGTGGGAAAAGGCAACAGAAAGGGAGAAAAAGTGAATAAAACCTTTTCTGCTGAAGACAGCTTTATGGTTATGGATGTGCCTTCACCTCAGTGTGAGTGCAAACACTCTCGTCAGCTAAATGTGCAAAGATGGTGTGAGTGCGAGCACTTCATGTGCAGCACAGCCTGGAGAAGGTGAGAAGAGCAGGGGCCTCTCTGTTTCATTAACGCAGACTATCTGTCTGGCTCTGCAGCTTTGCAGTGCAGTAACTGGATACTGCAACACCAACAGAATATCCTCATGGCTTGATCTGCAACGATTCAGATGCATGTAAAAAAAAAAAAGGTAACTTGTTTATAACAGACAGAAGGAGGCATGACCATGGCTCTTGGAGGCACGTGAAACACATTCTGATTTATGATGGCTCAATAAAACCTGTCAATTCTGTTATTAAGTCTTCATTTGCTAACAAGTTTTGAGCATATGCGCTATCAAACACGCAAAAAGCTTGGTGTGTGCAGTGTGCTGCAACAGAATCCGTGAGGGCCTATACCTTCTTGTGACAGGTCGGAGAGCTAATTTGAGCGTCAGTAGGCTCACAGCCTCTCCTCTTTCATCAGCACCTCCTAACTATGCTGTCAAAGTCTCCATCTATGCCCTGAACATGCCTGGGAATTTTACGGCCTCTAGAAATAAGCTCAGCATGCCTTCCTCCGTTCTCTAGATGTGCTGCATAAGCCTTGAACACTTCAGGCTTTCTTTTTCATTTTCATGGCCGCAAAACTCTGTTTATTTAGGCGCTGCAGCCCTGTTGGGTGCAAGCTTGCTATGGATTTTAGTTTTAATATTGGGACATTTTATTCGTATGATAAGAAAAGTGACTATTTTATCAAATTTTTGCCTGTTTTATTTTACAATTAGGCTTTTTAAAATTTTAACAACTATAGAAAAGCATACAGAAACTTTCCTGTTGTCCATCACCATGGATATCTCTTTAGCTTTACAAGACAGGTGTTCTTAGAGTTTAAAGAAATGTGTTCAACATTATACTCAGGATGTCTTGAATTTTAGCCCACCAGAACATAATAACCGCTGGATGCCTGCGCATCTAATCAGCATGTTTCTACCCATGCACGAGAACAATTCAGATTTGAACTGGAACTGACATGGAAACCATTATTCTCAATTATGATAATTTGCCATTTAATCTGGACACTATGGTTGATTGATTTTCTCTAAGTATGACTTACAGGAATGAGGTCAGAAGAACAGTTCTAAAGAGAAAATAGTGGGTGGGATGCACAAGAAAGACACATGGAAGCAGGGACGGGAACAGAATCTGAATGGGATATGAGAAAGCTGCAGAGGGCTGAAAACAGTGGGACTGGCGGGATGATCATCTCACCATTAAAGATAATCTGAAACATGAGTGATCTTTACAAGGAGTCCCGATTGGGGAAAGGTTCCAAACAGTGACACTCACGTAATTGTTGTATCCAGTGAAATAGCTGCACGCATTAATCCTTAAGAGACTTTTGGCTGCAGGTGATCTGTCATTTGTACTACTGTTAGTCTCACAGGCATTTGGTCTCGACATCACTAATGCAGTCACACTAACGCCAGTGTTAAATGTTAAGGTTCAGTGACGTTAGATCATGTTCTTTGGGGTAGGAGTTGGCGATGTCGGGATTGATGTTGGGAGATACTAAGTGTGACAAGAGTTGGTTCTGGGGTCTGAGAAGCTCTGTTTTTTCCTATGCTCTGTTGAGATCACAGCGAGGTGCAGATGTCTTTATGTGAGGCAGTTTGTAGGTTGTGGAAACAAAGGCGAATAATGGCGCATGTTTTTTCTCCAGTTCTTTCGAGGCCTATGTAGGTTGACAGCTGGGCGGGCAGGAAAGCTCCAAAATCTCTGTGAATTCCATCTTTGAGCTCCGAGATGGAATGGCTTTGTGAGTTATTGAAGAAAGCTTTACCTTAAAGGGCACGAGTTGCTCAATCTTAGTTCTGTGATTTCTTTGTACCCTGTCTTGCAGTATCATGGTGTCAAATGTTAAAAGAACAGTAACAAATCACAATGTTCTATTTTTGCCTTCATACTTCATGTCAAGTAAAAAGAAAACTCTTTCTTGGGGGCAGCTACAGCCGACGGGCCTCTCACACTCCTACCAAATAAACACCCGTATTTATTTTCTCTGGGTCACATTGCTGCTGAAGCCACTGGTCCATGTCAGAAAGAAATTTCAACATATTGGTGGCGCCTGTCTCCCGGACAGAGGTCAGGGGTCAAAACGGGAGGTGGCAGTGGAGCCGCAAAGCAGCGGAGCGGCAAGGAGACTGGCAGTCTAGTAGGGTCAGTCTGGGCACTCTGAGAAGACAAGCGTGCTGCTTGATAGAGGACCTGTCCAGGCTCTTCACCAGGCTGGGATTTTATCAAGTCAGCTTAGTTTCTGTTGACTTGAGTGGGTGTAGGAGGGGTATGGTCAATGCTAGATTGAGGCTTTCACAGTGTTAAATGCCATGACAGCTCAAAGCTGAAATCTCCACCATAATGGCGCAGCCTTATGTGTTTGTGACTGGAAATGGAGATGTTATCATTTTCCAGGTTTGAATGGCTTCTTGCCAAATTGCAAGCAAAGATTTGCTGTCAATCACGGAAGCTTTTGTTTTGAGTTTAAACCCAGTAATGTTTAAAAATAATAAAGCACTGGAAGATTTTTTTTTTTTTTCATTATTTTAATTTAACTGCATAAGGCCACAAGAGGGCAAACAGGATGCTCTGGCCTAATTTTTGCGGGGCTGTCATGTTTTCTGTTTTTATATTCTGTCTATAGTCACGACCACTGAATTAACACACAGTGTTTTGTTTGGACCAGATGCGTTCCCCATAGCTGTATTCAGACCCACGCAGTCTGTGTATCCCATTACCCTCTATTACTTTATGAGATATTTCATTTGATTTGTGTTTGCACTCACTTTTTCAATTGAGCCTTGTAAAGCATACAGCCCCAGGATCCAGACGACTAATTTAAAATTGACTTTAAAATAGGACAGGTAAAAAATACCACATGTCCAGGAAAAACTGTATTTTTTAATGCAGATCCGGACGTTCCTAGCTGCACACTGCTGTTACTCGGTAACCCTCAGTGGAGGCTGATATTTTGAGAGGGTAGCTCTTCGCTCAAGTAATTTACTGAAATCAAAATAAAGACTCTTTTGTGATGTTTTTTTTGGACCATTTTCAACTAAACAGCACATCTTTGAAAGTAAGAAGAAACATCCAACCTTACCCATATTTAAATATTTACATTCCATGACAGGTGTGTAAGTTTGGGTTTGAAAAGATGTGTGGACCACAGAGGCTGACAGATGGGGGAAGCGTTTGTCCCCGCCCTCTGCTCTTCTCCTCCTCTAACATCCACGTTCATTTTGAATCTCCGTTGTCTCCTTCTCATCCTTTATTTCCCTGCCATGATGTGTCCTCAGGCCCTGGTTGTCCCATCTCTAACCCGTTGTTCATTTGCGCATCCAAAATGGAAAAAGAGGAGGAGGAAGACGGTGGGAGGTGATAACCTTCAAAGTGTGTTGGTGACATGTATCCCCTCTTTAAGTGTGACATCTGAGGGTGTTTTACATCTAAGCTGTAATTACCTGCACAAATATGTGGAAAACTGTGAGGCAGCCCATATCAGGCTGGTCATCTGGTCCTGTAGGCAAGCAGGCGGCCGTCCGAATGTTGCACTAATGACTTAATAGCTACCTTAATGACCAAATAGCCTGCTGCCATCCAGAAGCACTTAGACAATTACATGCTGGCCAGAACACTGCAGGCTGACGGTAAGATAAAGAGAGGGAGTAAAAAAGAAGCTGGATATGAGCATTTGGAGAAAAGGGGCCATTCTGCACTTGATAGCTGAAAAAATCATGAAGCTTTAAGTCAAATTCTGTAACCCAAAAAAGTTACAAGACCTGATTGATTCATAGCAAAACTTATGGAAATGCAGCTTGGAAAAGGAAATGAATTATCTTTGGGTTCTACCGTTTGAATGAACTGATTTGTAACATTATCCTAATGCGAGCCTATTAAGAAATATTTAAATCAGCCAATAATTTGGGGTTTTTTTTTTGCAAAACTGCAGTGTTTTATTAAACTTTTGTTTTGCAAAACGCACTTGACATTTCCTTGTGTATTTTTCAGAAAAAAACTGATAGAAATGTCACTAAAACGTCAGTTGAATTATTCACATGTATAACAGTAGAAACTTTATTGTATGTGTCTGCTGCGTCTCCATTCAGTCAGTCTGGGCAAGGCTTTAGAACTGTACCTGAGAGTCTCAAAATAATGACTCCACCACATTGTCGGTGAATTGCTGCTGCTTCTGCATTCGGTGTGCCAAATGTTTCACTCCCTCCTTCCCCTTTTTCCCCTAGCTGGAGAAAAGAAGCGTTCCTTTCTGCTTCAGTTGTTAACGTCCTCATATCATCTCCGCAGCGCAGCCGCCTCTTTTTCTTTCGTAGGCTGGAGCACGAACGCACACCCTGATGTGAACACCTCTGCTGTCTTTCAGGATAATTGTGTGATCGCAACATGAAAAATGGCACGTGATACACATGTTGTGTTCTTTTGTAGATGTCTGCTCAGACAAAACGGGGAAACTGCAGTAAATTGTTTGGAGCTGGACGTTATTTCTATGGGACAGGCAGGTAGTTTCCAGGAAGCCTGGGGTTAATCCCAGGTTGTCTGGGCCAGGGGCTGATTGATCACAGACTGGAATGTGGCTGACTGATTTCCTCAGAGACCCACTTAGCCCCTCTGGAATGTTGTTGTCCTTTGGAACGTTGTTCTTTCATAACCTTTATTTAACCAGGTTAACCCAACTAAAACCTGTGATCATTGTAAAAATTTGCGCTCTCCTCTGTACTCTGTCAGTTGAAGTTAAGTTGTGGTAGTGTTGATTTGTTCAGGGCATGTAGATGTCTGTTGCCTGAGGAATTACAAAGGCAATACAAACACAAATACATGTAATATTAGTGAGGAGAATAATGAATCAAAGTGTAGGAGACACAAGACTGTGGCAACTTTTACTGTTATTTTGTGATTCAGAGATGAACTCAGCGTCCCAGCTTGTCTGTGACATCAGCAACGCATGCACCATCGCAGGCCAACAGTTATAAACAGGTGCCAGCTGAAAAAAACTGCCTGCGTGTGTGTGTGTGTGTGTGTGTGTGTGTGAAGGCTTTCCAAGGATTAGGTAGCATTAGCCGAGCCCTCTCTCTGAACCTGGTTTTAATGTGACCCATTGGTCTTGCCAGGCCCCCTGTGCTCCGTCGCCATTTATACAACCCGTTTGAGAACCTCAGCTTTGCTGCGCTGCATCCTCCCTCCCCCCACTTGCAATCCTATATGTTCATGCTCATTTTCACTTTCACACCATTTACTTGAATTATTCTCGAAGTCAACAACTGCTGGTTCAGTTGTCTGTTTATTTACACAGTCATCACTGTGCAGAATGTGCTGGCCTTTTTTATGCTTGGGGGGAGGGTAACCCACACAATCCACACACATTCATCAAACACACACACACACACACACACACACACACACACACACACACACACTCACACAGAGCAGTATTCTAGTTATCAATCCATGGCAAATGCAGGCTAAAATATAAATCTCAGCTCAGCTCTCAGATCTCAGCTCTTTGTTGGAAAGCTACAATCCCACTTTATAATGTTGTGACGCAGAAAACTCCAGTTGCTGGAGTTTTCCAAACTCTCTTTCCACTATTCCAAACTACCTCACATATTGAAAAATGCAGTTTGAAACAAGTTTCTATTTTGTACATTTTATAGAGATCCTGTAAATCTTGTAATTTGTTCCCAGGTGCTCTTTCTAAGAGTAAAATCCATTACGCTCAACTCTCTGTCCAAGAGCACCTTTCAAAGGTAGGCAGACCGACAGGTGGGATCTCCAGATAAACACAAAGACAAAGAGGGGTGGGAGACTGTCAGATAGACAAGCAGCAGGAGACAGGAGACAGATTCCAGTGACTTCAGCAAGATTCAGACATGCATTCTCTGACACAAGGGCAGAGATAAGTGAAAAGACAGACCCTTCACTGTGGCGTTGGCTGATAGCCCTTAAAAAAAGCTAGAAACCTAAAAAAAAAAAAAAGAAGAAAAAAACAACAACAACAAAAAACACACATGGATGGAGTTTTTTAAAACTGAAAGTTGTCCCAAAATGAAAAACCTGTCTCAAGCTCATTAGGTATTCATGCATTCAGGCCTCAGTTTCACCTCTCAGGTTAAAGTTCCCCGAACTTTCTCTGAGCTAGATTGACAGAGAAACCCAATTGCCCTTGTCCATTGCCCTGTGGATGACCTAATCTCTTTGGCTAGAGCAGATCTAGCCCCTGCGTTCCCCCCCACCGCCCCCATTCCAACTGTTGTTGAACATGACTTCTTCAGTTCTCTGAACTGACAGTGACCCTGAGCTAATTAGTCTTCACAAATTGGGTTTTAAACAAGATAAGCGGTTTAACAAATACCTGGGTGTATGAAAAGCTTTTTTTAAGGTTTTTCTTTGATAAAATGATTTTTAGTTATAATCAGTAAAACCATGATATATAAACAAATGTCAGGTAATATTTAAACTGTTCTCTAAGCTTTTTGGCACAAATCTCCAGTGTGGAAATTCTTGAGCATCAGGCACGATAAAGAGATAAAAGTTTTAGATAAAATTGGCTGCCCTGCTGTTGACGTGTGACCTGGTCAACCTCCACCACAGAAGAAAAGAGCAGAAAAAATAGAAGGAAAGGAGCCCATAAAGGGATTATGTGAAAGAAATGGTGGAACAGGCATAATCATGAAATGGTTAGAAATCCCCACCCCACTCAGGAAAGAGGAAAAAAAACAAAAACAACACGGTTCTCTTTGGTGGTAGTGGGAGAAAGAAAAAGCAATAACACAGGAAACCTTCATTTTCTCTACTCAACAGTTTCCTCCCCGGCAAAAAATAAAAGAGACAACAACAAAGCATAAATGATGCCGCCGCTGTGAAGTTTCTCCCTCTTCTCTTTCTGTTGGTTTGAAAGTTTTTTTCTTTTCTCCTCATCACGGTCAATTTCCCCTGTCATTTACCATTGTACTTTTTCCAGCTGTTCATCTACCTTTCCCAAGGCGTGCACTCTTGGCATTCACTGGAACAGTTTAAATATAATATCAAACATATGGCGGAGTTTATGGAATGCAAATGAGAGGAGAAATCAAATTTACTTAGAGAGTCAGAGAAGCACTGTGGTCTCCGAGGGATACTGTTGTTTGGGAAGAAGCTAAGTGATGGGCAGCTGTAATTACAGCCGCAACTTTAAATGGAGGGC
>CAAE01010739.1:7884-23835 GCA_000180735.1 Tetraodon nigroviridis | reverse complement strand
TTTTTGGCAATTACAGCGGCAAAATCCTGTAACTGATAAAACTGTGATAAGAGGAAATGATTAGAGGTTTTGTGTGAGAAAATGAATGCCCACAGAATACGCTTTTAAATTACAAGTTCAAACCTTCGACAAGTTAACAAGAGGCTGTGACTGTATGTGCAGCAATGTAAGACTCAAGCAATTCATTCCCACTGCCGCATACTAATAGAGATAAACAAAACGTGCCAAATGGAATTCTACACATTAATAATTATGCCTTTCACAGCTTCTCATTAAACAGAAAGAGATATGTCCTCTCATGGGACACTCATCAGATGAAACAATGCCATGGAAGCTACAGAGACTTAACTGGGAATTTTTTAAACACAGTGTTCAGGACCAAAGGCGCCTGCTGGCTCATATTGTTTTAACAGTCCAGTTCCTTCCTGACTGACCAGTGCCGCTGCATGGTGTTGCATGACAGCTTTTAGCTACAACCATTTCCCGTAAGTGAATTAAATTAAGTCTCTCAACACAGAAGTGGACCCAAGGGAAGAATGTTATTCAACTCTTAATGGCGCTTGTAAGTGGACAAGAGAAAAGCTATTTTAGCACCTTTATTCAGCTAAAATATTCACAAATTCACTGTCTGTTTCTGACTTGTTTGTTCACTGCCTTAAGTGATGATGACCTAGGGCACAGAAAAGTGTGTTTCTGTTGATTTGCCTTGTTCATTTTTCTCTACCTTGTGGAGATTAATATTGTACTTTAAAGCATGTGCCTTGATTTAATTACTTTGCATCTTACAAGCATTGGCAGTCAGTTTATCATTAGGAGAACCTTTTTTTTTTGTTTTAAAGGGTAAAAGAAAAAACACTTACTTAGGCCGTATTCTCAAGTAATTCTCGAGTAAATATGTTTGCAGAAAGCTTTATTTTTATTTATTTATCTATTTATTTTGTTGAATCTCGTGTTTTAGGCTCTAGATATCAGATTAACGCTGTAACAGTTTCATCCTCCTGCCACACGGGGTCGCTAACGTTTCCTACCAGACGCGAGCGCAAACCAGGTTTGCTTTTATTAGCGGAAGAAAGCGCCTCAGAGCCAAATAAGGGCGGCTGGTTGAGCGAGATGGCCGACGCTCTGGCCACCGTCCCCGATGTGGAGATCGACCCGGAGGGAACGTTTAAATACATACTGGTCAGAGTTAAAGTAAAAGATGGTAGCTTGAGTAAAGACATAGTCCGAGGCACGAAAAGTGCACAGTATCACAGTAAGTCAAGGACTTACGAGGCAAACCGCTTTAGACTTATTTTAAGTCTATCGTTGCAGCGTTTGTATCCCATAGTTGTCGCACAGCAATGCTTTGTTGTCTTCTTGTCAAAATCAGTTATACTGGCTTGCAGCTAATTAAGTGTACGCGTAAATGCTACTTTTAATTCGTTACGTTGCTGTTACTTGGCAGATCATATATTTGAAAAGGTCGGCCCTGCAGTGGAAGCCCTGGGACTAGAGTGTGAATGTCTCGGAGGAGGAAAGATGGAGCACAACAGTCAAGAGAAAACAATTAGAGTTTTCGGAGAATCAACTGTAAGTTTGTCTGAGTAAAAATCAAAGCTGAACGCAGTGATCGTGTTGTGTGTGTGTGTGTGCGCGTGTTTTTATGTTTGTTGTCTCATCCATCTGCAGGCCTTTGGTAAAGCAGACCATTCAGTGTCTGTAGAAAAACTGAAGACTGCCTTCAGTGGCTATGAAATCACCTGGGCTGATGACAAAAAGTAAAGGCAAAGTTATATTGGAATGCGTAGTTTCAACATAAAACCATAATTTATCTACACGACTCTGAGTTTAATGCTTTCTTTCTGTAAGCATCTTCAAGATATTTATAACTGAGAAAGTTCAATAGGTCTAGGGTGTGAAACCAACACGTGTGGCCGCACTCACTTGGCAAACGTCATCCGAACGGAAGGCATGTTGCCAAGCGTAAATTCCACACAGGAAGAGGGACATGGACTAGGATTGTCAGACTGTATCCTGTTGCTGTTAAGGGAAGTTCTTTGAATCAGACTTGGTGTGTCTATCTAACTATCAAGAGCTAAGACAGCACCATTTATCTTCATTTTTAGATTTGAGAAAGACGGCAACATTTTTACATGGTAGGCCGGCGCCTTGTGAGTTGGGAATAAAATAAATAAAGACATCTTTTTTCCTGGTACGATTCCAAACCCGGAGACCGTTTCCTGCAGAGCATTGACCTTTTTATTATCTGCACACAGCAAGGTCGGGAGGAAGGGGATGTTGAAAGGACCCTTTTCTGAGCAACCCTGTATGTTTTACAGTAAATCATTGTGTTAAGCTTCCCTAAAAAAGACTTGATCGTGCTTAACTGTAAACTGTCTTCATTTCTACGCAATACATAATTACAGTGCCTGTAGTGACCCTGTACTTTCACCTCCTTAGTGAAAGCTGGGGTCCAGGTCTCTAACAGCGCCAATATGAAAACCATCTAATAGCATAATTGGTCTCGTGATAAAAGAGTATATCAGTTTCACAAATAATATGTATTTTTGTATACCAGTTGGAGTATGCCTAAATGAAATGAAAAGTTGAGCATTTTTTTTCCTTAACAAGTTAGTTCCGTCCTACAACAGCTCATCAGGCTGGCTGGCCACCAACCTTTTTTTTTTATTGTTAAGCCAATAGCCCGTCAGATGCTATTTTAAATGACCTAATTTAAACACATTTTCTTTTTAAAATCTTCTCTGATAAACGCCCCTAATTGTGAGTGTACATTTTTGTGTGTTGAAAAACTTGAAAAAATGAAAACAAAATCTTGCACACATCAGGGAGTTTGTATAAATCGAACTGAACTAAACTAAACCAGCATGGTGATAACTAAGTCCTATTTGTTAACTACTTCTAAACCTTAATACAGTTTTATGGTTGTTTGGAGGTGTGGAGTTTAGAAACACTTGTAGAAGAATTCTCTAACAAATGTTCAATAAAAGGCTGCAGATCAATGTTTTATTTTTTAACTTACTACTCTCCAAAGATTTGTAAATTGAGACATATGCAAATCTCAGCCATAATAACTATATAAACAATGAGAATTTCAGCGTTGCCGATCGATTAATTGTTTTATTGTGAAAGTGAAAAACACTTCCGTTTAACAACGTCACATCCGCCACCCAAAACGTTCGCGCGCGGTATGATCGTCATTCACTTAGCTTTTGTAAGTTTTTGTAATTCGTGTGTTTGTAGCACATAAACATTTAAAACGAACATCAAGAAAACAATTCTTTAGGGATACATTTTACGAGGTTGTGTTTTTAATACAAAGAACCGTGACTTATGGTAAGTGTGTAGAAATCCCGTTGAGTCAAAAGTTACCTTTAGCAAGTTACAGATACACAGATGTTAACGAACTCTAGTCGCTCCTGTTTTATAAATGGTAGATCTACAGTCATCAAAGTGAGTTCGTATGACTCATTTCGTACTGTTGTTCTGAAACACTGACGGGACAGCTGTCTGGCCGTCGCCGGTGGCTGGAGTCATCATGTCCCAGAGCAGCGCTTCTCTCCTGGATGAGGTGGTCAACTGGAGTCAGGAAACATGTCGACAGGAGCTGAAGTCCGTCTTGCCGAAGCTCACAATATCCTTCCGTGTTTTTCACAAGCTGACTCAATGACCGTGTTTAAAAAATAAGGCGAAAATGTTCCCTTGATAGTACTTCTAGTAAGGAAATGATAACTTCCTTGACTGTCTGGACTCCTTTCACCAGTCTGAGAGCTGGGATGATTACATACGTAAGTTTTTGCAGCGCACAATTAGTAAATAATAGCAACGTTATGATTTAATTCAAGTCTAACGTGTCTCTACAGGTGTTCTGAAAGTTATTACGGAAATGTTCCTCCCACATATTGAATTGTCGGAGCTAGAAACAGAGTGCTTCTCCAAGATCTTACCAAAGGTAAGCCTTATACCAAATTCTTCTTTGTGATGAAATTTAATTACACTGTATATCAGAAAGGCTCTCTACATGTGACAGGCAGTAACAATGTTTGACAGCATGATGAAAGAAGTCATGGATCAGGCAGGAGGATTGTCCAGCCAAAACACCCAACTTTGTTCGGTACTAAGAAATATTCTTCAGGTACACTTTTTATTTTGTTTTTTAAACTGGGCAATAAGTGTTCCAACTGTCTTTTTACAGATATAAATAAATGTTGACATTTTTCTTGACACCTTACCAGTCATTGAAGCTACTGCTGCTCTGTTTAAGGCAATGATGCAGGTGATGGATGCACTGTCCACTTGTGTACGTCATGTGGGCACGTTTGAAAATGCACCAGACCTGGACGCTATCCGGTCGTTGCCCACTTGCATCCTAAAAATCTTGAAGCAAACTTTTCAGCACTGCAAGGTTGGTCTATTTTAGCAGTGTCTCTGCTGGGTTTATTTATATTTAGCCAGTATAAAAGAAACTTGTGTACTCTTATTGTCTTCAGGACAGTGAGACGGTTTACTGTGGTCGCCTGTCCCTGGTTGCTGACCTTCTGCAGGCACTCTTCAAGGATGCTTATACACTTCAGAAGGCTCTGTTGGAGCTGCTGGACAAGATGTCATTTAATACTGGTGCCTCAGGAAATGAGGTGTCTGACATTGTATCAAGTATGTGTTCCATTTTTAACCACTGCTGAACAATTTGTTGCAAAGCTCTCACATTGTTTTATACCTTCAAATGACTTAAACTGCTTTTGATTTTGTTGGCTTTTTCCTGTTTTACTCTTAAGTAATTCACAGCTTGCTGGATATCTGCTTTATCATTTCCAACCTGGATATGGCACTGCATGCAAACACGTGGAAATTCGTTATCAAGTCAGTAGGCATGAAGCATTAAAAAAAAGATTTTTTTGACCTGCAAACGGATGGTTTTCCATGGTTATTTTAATCACTTGTTTTAAACTATTAAACTCTCAGACAGAGTTCAAAGTACCAGTCATTGGTGGAGGAACACCTTCATCATGGTGACATCAGCAGCAGCCTCTGTGACAACCTACTGGTTTATCTCCACAACTGCTTTGAGCTGGCTGATCAGATTAAACTATCAGTCTTGCAGGTAGGCAAGCTGTGAAATTATTTCCAATAAATGGGTTTTAACCACTTTTCTTTATGTACCTTATGGGGGGAAAAAAATTATATATATATAGCATTTTTACTTAACTTTCTACCTTTCTCAATGCTCTTTTGTTGTTGTTTTTTTTTAAAGGAGGCAACGCAGAGGCCAGAGTACAAGCTCTTTCAGAAAACTGCAAAGATGTGCAGATTCTTTGCCAACACACTTATTCATTATATAAAGGTAATGAAACACAGTTTCTTTCATACAGAACTCTGCTTTGACTGAGTGTACAAACTAACATCCTACCACCTATTACTGCATTTGATACACAGGAATTCAAGTTTTCTCTCACCAAACATTGCAGCAGGTTTCACCAACTCTTCCTCCAGGTCTTTAGGTGCGTAATCTTTGACTGGGTTTGGAAAAGCTGATTTTGACAAAACTTTGGTGTTTTGTAGTGGTCTGTTACCGAGCTACGTAGAAGATTGAAAATACGTATGTTTTTTGTTTTTTTTTTCCCCCCAGCAAGTTTCCTCCCTGCATAGGAGCTCCAACTATCACACCCGCTCTGTCGGAGGAGCTGTCTGCTGCAGCTCTGGTTCCAATGGATGCTGTCCTTCTCCAACTGTTGCCTTTAAGGTCTTTCGCAGAAAGTGTCCTCCAGAATGAGCTTCGTAAGTTTAGATCCTAATCTTAAAAACAATGCAGGTGCCACATACGTGTGATATAGAAAAATAACATAGATATGATTATTTTCTTTGTTTACAGGATTAAGTCCTGAACATAAACTCCCCCAGTGTCTCTT
The DNA here is from genome assembly GCA_000180735.1 of Tetraodon nigroviridis. Taxonomy (NCBI): domain Eukaryota; kingdom Metazoa; phylum Chordata; class Actinopteri; order Tetraodontiformes; family Tetraodontidae; genus Tetraodon; species Tetraodon nigroviridis. The sequence goes on along the minus strand of CAAE01010739.1, from coordinate 17,932 downwards.
GCTTGTAAATGTCCTGAGTCAGCTGACTTCCCAACCAGAAGAAGCGCTGCAGCTTTGGCATGCTGGCAGTGCGTTCTCAGAGGAAACTCCCAGGTAATATTTTACTGTCATCAGGCCGATGGATTCCTAGAGCTGAATTTTGAATAGAAATTAAGTGTAATTTGTTTATTTACAGGCTTCCGCTGTACAAGGCTCTGTTCACTAGTTTCACACAGTGCCTCATTGAGCGTCAGGTTCCAGTGCTGTTGCCAGGGGTGATGACGAAGGGTCAAGCTCAGGTCCAGGTCACTCTGTATCAGCATGTGTGTGTGCATCTTTGTGCCAGTGTGGCTGCACTTTCCCCAACTTTTTTTTCTGTACTGGTGAGTTTCACACATTTACAATCCAGTTTCTTTAAACTCAGTGTGAATACTTTCTGTTTATTAGCATGCAGACTGAAGTCCCATTAAAGCCTTTAGAAATCTGTTATCTTAGTTTCTTTTTCCGTGTGATCAGCAGCAAACTGCACTTGACCCTAAAGGTTCTCTTTCATGATCTCTGTTTTTGCTCACAATGATGCCAAACATGACTGGACACTGTTGCATAGTCTAGTCCAGTGTATACTTGGTTTTTTTTTTGTGATTTTCCTTTTAGTTTAATTTTATTTTCACGCTTGAAAATCTTGTGCAATTTGCCAGTGAACAGCAGATTCTACATTTTTTTTCTACCTGATAATAGAGACATAAATAAGTTATATCCTTGGTAATTTATCTGAGGCAAACTCAAAAAACTCAATCTTAACTTTGCAGAAGTTAAGACACAATGCTGCAAAGCTAACTAATAGTTAATAGTATTTTGCCTATACTGGTAAAGATGTGGAAAGAATTTGAAGGACAGGGGGTTGCTTTTTTTCTTCTTGAGCACAACAATGATATTTTTTCTTTTAATCTAATCACTTTCAAACACTCACTACATAATGGCTGGATGCCTGTCAGGATTTCCGCTCATTCAGCAGCAGTTTTTCTTTCACTTTAACTTTCTCATTTTGCCTTGTAGACTGGTTCACTTTTTTGGTTATCGCCTTGCCCTTCCGCTGATTTTCCCTCTTTTATTTATCTTTTACTTTCAGGAGCAGTGCTTGGCCAGCGCTGTCCTGCAGGCTGATACTCTAACAGCTCTCCTGGCAACAGACGTGTGGTGCTTTACAGCTCGGTGAGAATGAACCCACACCTGTCACTAGGGCCTGCTTGTTTGGTCTGACTTTACTCACTCCACTGCCTTCTTTGCCTCAGGTATGGGACAGCAGATCTTTGTCTTCACCACGCACTTGTCATTGCTCAACTGGTGGGTATAGGTTAGAAAGATTATCTTTGGCTGTTCATGGGGAAAATGGATTAGTAGCATTTTTTGGCTCAATAAAAATAGCACATTTTAAAATATACAGTCTATTAAAGTTTTTTACTCGGTTGGTGAGTAACTCCTGAAGGTCAAGCACGAGTAGAAATTTTTATGACCTCTCCTTGAGAGGATCTCTGAATTAGCCCTAAACCCTCCTAATCTTGTAGTCGGGGGTTTGTTATATGGGTTCCTCACTGTTTTCTTAGCACTCCAGCAGAGACGATATTTGATGTTGTTTTTGGACCATTGTTTTGCAACCGTTGTCAGACGTGCACACACCTCCTTCTGCGTCCATTGTTTATGATGATTATACTCCCTCTCAATTGCATGCTTTTTATCAGATTGTCTTTTCCCACTTGTCTAGGTGAAGCTGTGCGCTGCTGATTCTTACCAGGCATCCCACTTGGGTCTGCTGCTCAGACGCATGATTTTTCTCATGGTACCAAACCACCAGGTTAGAAAGTTAAAAATGTAAAGGCCAAAATATATTTTATGTTGCTAAGACAATTTTGCATTTATTTAAATATTAAATACTTTATAAGTTGGAAAACAGTTCACATTTTGGACTCTTGCGTATAGTGCATTCCTTCTGACCCTGCTCTGTTTCCAGATGGAGCTGGTAACACGTTTCCCTCCATCCGAGGTGGAAAATCTCACCGTGTGGCGACAAATCTTGCTTAGAGCATTTTCAAAAGATGTCCGTCTTCGTGTGGAGCTAGACATTATTAACCTTGCTCAGAAAGTTCTTACGGACTGGGAGAATGGGGGGTACAGACTGGGACAAGTGGATAAAGTGGTGAGAGCAACCTCCAATGCCGGATGCATCATAAGTGTTGTGATTCCGTACCTGGAGGTCTTTTGTCCCTCTATAAACCTGTCGACTTACAATAGAAACACATTCCATTCTCTTGTCTTTCTAGAATGCCATGCTGTCGGCCCTCTTAGTCGTGGTTCGGGGCTTCACAGCCGCTGATGAAGAGCATGTGCTGTCCACGGTGCCGCTAGTCACACAGCTGTGGTTACGAATGAGCCCAGACCAGGTGACAACATAAACCACATAAACACACAAATATGAATGTTGGTAACTGTCGTATGTCTACTGCAGGTGCAGACACACCCTGTGCTGCAGAGTACTTTACAGCTGCTTCTGTCAATATCAGCTGTTTTAGTAAAAAACATAGAACACCAGGTCATTTCTCAGGTATGTTCTTTTTAACAAATTTTCTCCCGGTTTTTAAACAGACTCTGGCTTTCCTCCAATCCATTTCCGTTTTCTCTCCTTGTTTATGTCAGGCTCTGTTGTGTGTGGATTCTGTGGTGTCTCAGCAGTGTGCGCAGCCTGAGCTGGTGCTGGCTGCTCTTGAGTTTCTTTCCTTTCTGGGAAAGGTTTTTGTTCCTCCTGATAGCCAGGTAATGACGCCAACTTTAAACAACGGTTCAATAACATGAAACATCACTGCACATTTTTATTTTTATCATCACAGCCAATTTACAGTTTTGCTTTTTGCAAACCAAAAGATTTATCAGGTGTAAACCTTTTAAAATAATGAAAGAAATATATTAATAATATAGATCTTGTATAAAATAAACAATGTGGATTTCAATTGTAAAGGGTGCTATGTATAAACAATGATTTCTGTTTTAGAATCAAATTCTGCCCAGGATAAGCAGTCTTTTTGGAGTTTTTTTGTCCGAACCATCGTGGCTTTTACATCAGCATGCACTGGAGGCCTTTTCTCAATTTGCAGAGGTACAAGATGAAAGTGATTGTTGTGCTCTCTAATAAAGGATTCATGATTTATTAACGGCATCATTTTAAGTTTTAACTCTAGCGCCCCACTCTGGACAATGGTAGTATAACACCACAGGGAAATTTTGAACGCTGATTCAGAAAAGTTCGAAAATAAAACTCATTTCACTGCTTTTGAGAAATAAGTCCATTTAAAAGTGGTGCGGAGCTCTGTTAAATCCGTGGTCACAAATGTGTGGGTTACAGTTTGTTCCCCTATTTAGATGCAAATGAGATTTCTTGAGTTCAGAAATAAGATCTAATGTCAAAAGCCAATTTTTTTGTTATTCAATTATGCAGGTTTTATGAGAGTTAGTGTGGATTTTTTTTTTTTTATCAACGCCTACTTATAATTTTTCCTCTTTTTTTAAGGTTACAAACCACGAAGAGATCATTTCCCAGAGTTTATGTAAAGAAGATACCAAAACAAAGGTTGTGAACTATCTAAGCAAGGTAAGAATATACCTGAATATTAACCTTCATTAGCATTTAACAGATCTCAGTGAAGTGGATGTCACAGACCATGGTTATTGTTTTTTAAAAGACAGTGAATGCAGTGGAAGACACGGAATCTCGACTGCAGAGGATCAAGCTGGAGGCAGCGGTTATTGAGCAACACAACAGCAGGCTGGAGAGCCAGCAAGAAAAGAATTCAGACAAAGAGACTTGTAGGACCAGTGAAGATTCAGAGGTGTGTAATGTTTGTTTAAAGTATCAGTCCCAGGCTCCTGCAGGGTGTTGGCCCTAGTTTTAGTGTCCCTGTTCACTTTTAATGGCAGTTGGAGCTTCTTCACCACCTGGTTTGCAGAGTATATTAAAACTCTCCTCTTATTTTAATGTAATGTAGAGATTTTTTCTTCTCTACTTTCTTCCTTTTAGCCATGTCCAAAGAAAGCTCGGCAGGAGGCTGGTACAGAGGAGTACAGCCGCTACATCCAGACAGCTGAGAGCGCTTTGAAAGCTCTTCAGGCTCTGACCGAGGGTAAAAGCAACACGACACCAATTCCACAGTGGCTAGAATCTAGATTACAGGAGCTGCAGAACGTGATAACCAAGATTAATACAGCCACACACAAACAATAGCCTTTTCAGCTCCAGATTATTGCTCTGTATATAAAAAAATGGCTGTATATTCTGTACTGCTTTTTAATTTTAAAACCTTTTCAATATTAAAACTGTTTGTACATATAATATATTCATTACTGATTTTTTTGTTTAAAGAATGCAAAGAGAAAACGTTTTTTTTGATAAAGTCTTTACTTTCCGATCCAACAAAATGCAACTAATAAATTGTGCAGCTTCTATTTTACATTCAAAACAAGGTTTTTGTAAATCATCCTGACACCGTTTATTCAGATTTTTCAAAACATCACTTATGATTTATATGCCACTGTTTTAGTTGGCACCTTAAAAATAAAAGAAGCTGATGAAAACTGGAAGATTAGCCTTTTACCATTCACCTGTAGGTCGCTGATGTGGAAAAAACAACACTTTTCCATGTGGCACCACCTGCAAAGCTTCCTTCTCTTTCACTTCAACAAAATATTATTCTTCATTAGGAGAATGGGATAAAACAGTCTGTTGTTATCATTCCCTGCAGCATAACAGTAAAAAACTCTGCAGAATGAAGACATGAATCTGTGTTTAGTCTTCTGTTCTGTATCATAGAGGCGATTACCAGGTATTCTCATCCTCCCAGTTAAGGTCGTCTTCAGCACCCCAGCCATCTGCATCAGTCTTTGGAGAGACAGGAGGGGGAAAAGGGTTAATGGTTTATGTATTTACTCTTTGTCTTTGCTTTAAAACTCTATAATTGCTCACATAGAAACATTCAAACGTCAGAGCAGGAAGAAAACATCGAATGGACACACACCACATTAAATGCCTGGAATTAATTTTCCAAAGACGTCCTTTCTACTTGCCTCAGATAGGTTGGTGGCAGCAAACTTGTTGGGAGCAGAGTCAACCGGGAGTGATTTGTACAGAGTACTAGAGGGCAGTTTGATGTCTGGTACCATGTCTGCAAACAAATCCAGCTCTGGGTCCATCTGCCCCTTCTTTTTCACTTTGATGGTGAATTCCTCACCCAGACCTGCTGTTCCAGTTTTTTGTGGCACACCCGTATTGGCCTTTATATTTAAGGGGCTTTCAGTGTTGCTCTCCTCCTGAGCCCAGCCATCTTCCCATGAGGGAGGGATTTTGCTTTGCGTGGATTCTCGCAGTGCTGAGGTCAGTTTCAGAGGTTTGGAGGAACCCAGTTTTAGCGTTACAGGAGCTTTTTTAAGTATTTTGGTGTCTTCCCGGGCTGGTGGAGGTATATCATGGTCTGATATGGGAGTTGTCGGGGAAAGATCTGAGTGGGGTTCAGCATCCTCAAAGTCATCCCACGGCTCCTCTTTCAAGTCTGCGTGTGAGAGTTCCAGCCTCCCGCTGACCGAATCCCCTCCTGCTGATGTCTGGATGTGGATCTGGACTGGCTGCCCCTCTCTGTCATCAGTCCCACTGTGGTCGCTCCAGTCAGGCCACTCTTCCGCTGGGTTCTGTAGCCTGTCCCCCTGCCCCATGGTCTCATGGTCCTGCCGAAAGCCATTCAAGGGTAGATTCATCTGGTTCCTGACATCTAAAAAGAAAAGAGCAAGCAGGTTCAATTTGGGCGCAAGAAATAAAGTTAGACGTTGCAGCTGGTACATACTTGACTTGGATGTCACAGTATAGTCTTTCTGAGCCTCCCTTTCCGTCATCAAGGTACCCAGATGATTCAGTAAAAAACTTTCAGCGACCGGTGGCTTTGAAGATGAGAGTTTTGAAGGCTGGGCCATCGGAGGGTGTGTGCCTTCGATGATATGTGCAGGCGAAGCTAAAGAGAACAGCAAATGCAAGGCTCAAAGCACATTTTCCAGGTTTATAGTGTCTTTAAAAAAAAAACAAAACGAAACAATTTCTTCTTTACTAAATCAGTCAGGCTACAAATGGTTCTGCTTACTTTCGGGGGTAACTTCTGTTGACTTGGTGAAGTTTGGAGTGGTGCGTTTAAAGACCTTGCTTCTCTCTCCACCAACCACCACTTGAGCCCCCAGCAATGGAACTAGCACTGCCAGACTCTGCAGCGTCATGGCAACCAGAGAATCATTGGTGTCTCTCATTCCTAACAAAACCTGAAATTCGTGAAAATAGAAAGCAAACAATTAGGTAACAATGGCAAAGCTCTTCCTTTTAAAAGGCCAATTATCTTTCCAGACTAAAAGGCATAAAATATAATAACACTTCAACTATCATGCTTGGCATTTGCACGCACATTTATATGCACATTTCTGAAAATTGTAATATTTTTCTTGATTACAAATAACCTAGGACTGAATCATTTTACCTGAGGAAGGATCTGGGTTTTCAGTTCGTCATGGGAGAAGAACTCGGCATAGATGTGAATGTGAGCTAACAGAACAATCCGGACGTGCTCTTCGTTGACCTTAAAAAGCTTTAGAAGCTGAGGGATCACGTGTTTGCGGTAAAGGGACACAGACAGAAGACATTCTTCTGAGTTTCCAGTACCACTGTTGGAATCTGGCCACGTAAATCAAATTACAGGAAAAGAAGGTTAATGAACACCCATTTTGCAACCTTTGTGTCTTCTGTCATACTCCTGTGGGATCTTACCACACTTTGGCCTTAGAAGATGTGGCAAAAAGTTTTTAACAGCCATAGGTTCTGCAAAAATGAGAGAGTTGAGGAGTTTGGGGACAAGACGTGTAGCGGTCAGCTCTTCAGGAAGACTCTGGACCCGGTCGAGAAGAAACCTGCACAGACACACAAACGATGTTTAAAATGTGAATTTAAAAGTATAAATATTATAGCTATACATATATATTTATCTTCTGCCATCTCCAGTTGGATTACAGCCTGTCTATAAAACAAATTGACAATAATAATAAACTCAAAGCCCAAAAAAAAAGAAAGATAAAAGGACCATGTGGATATTTCTCACTTGAAGAATTCATTCTTTTCTTCTTCTGTCTTTAGGATCAGGCTCTTAAGAAAGTTCATCACCTCCAAAAAGTCATTTCTGTTAAGAGAAAAACATAATATGTGTAATAACAAATACATTTCACAGTGTTTTAAAAAGCAAAAGCAAACATCTGAACACTGACCGGAAAAAGTCGTGAGTCAGCAGGGAACTGAGAGGAGGACGCGACAGGGGGTCCGGGTTCAGCAGGCCCTCCTGCAGGCTAATCTCTAAGCCGTCCAACAACTCTTGAGATACTAGCAATAATATGAAAATCAGAGATGAGCAAAGTGTCTGACAAAACACCTCACGGTGTTGACAGATGGATGCAACGCTGCTGCGATGAAGCCATCGCTATACTCACTAAAGCCATTCAGGTGTGACATCAGTGACTCCACCAAAATGCCAAAAGAGTAGCAGTCTCGTGAAAAAGCATTACCCTCGGAAAGTATTTTAAAGCCTTCAACCTGTAAACAACATGGTTTATGAGATCATGTTCTCAAAACAGGAAGTTCTACCGTTTGTGTATACTCTCACCTGCTCTTCTGGTGGAACAGAGCTGCTTTCTCTTAGATCCTGGATACTTTTGAGAAACTTGAGATGAGAAAAAGGGAACACTGTTGAGTTTGGTATGTCCTCGAATGGCTCGGCTTGGTTTTCTAGTATCAGAAACACACCATTCAATCTCTCACCTCAGGTGTTGCTTCAGAGAACTTGCACACCGTCTCCATCCCTCCCAGTTTCCAATGACCGTCTTCACTAACAAACACAGACGAAATGCAGACGTTGTTGTGGCTTGATTTACCCTAACGATTTGAAAATAGAATTTAGTGAAATGAATGCCCATTCAACTTTGTCACTTATTCATAAGGAACGTTCTGTTAGATGTACACACAGAGCAACTCCCCACGTTTCTTGATGCTCACCCTTTCATGCAGAAAGATCAGTGCCTGGAGGAGGTCGTAGATGCCTGCACAGATTTCCTCTGGGGAGAGGCTGTCCAGCAGCAGCTCCAGGGGCTGCACACGCTCCGTTACCAGGTGGATGCCACCATCCTGCACCGAGCAGGATAGGAAACGCAGTAGACACGGATGCCTCAAGGTCTTCAGGTGCTACAGGAAATCAAAATGTTGGGTTGGGTTAGAAAATCCCCTAATTGTCACTTAAATTGCACGATTATGTAAACGTGCAGACAATCTAGTCCACACAACTTTCCTGTCAGGATACTAGTTTACCCACCTTGGCAGCTTTGTTGACTTTGTCCTCATTGCCGCGTTTGTGGACAAACACGGAAGCGGGCTTTGATTCTTGGAGGATGGCTGAGTACATGGTGAGTCCTGAGGGCAGGGTCAGCAATGGCTCCTCCAGCGTGCAGCTCCGCACCGCGCTATTTTCCGCACCCATGACTGCGACTGTTGCAGGAGCTGAGTGTTAACGGAAAGGTCAGATTATTTTAAGGCAACCTGGCCAAACACTTCGCATCGACACAGTCTTTTCAGCCATTACAGGTGCAACCATTTAGAGTCGCACGCCGTGACACTCACGTGCACGAACCTTTTTCGACAGTCCCGGCCGAGTTGGAGCTGTGTAATTAGATGCCGAGTGGGCTAACATCGGCGCTACGTTAGTAAGCTTCTCATGGCTACGCTATTCCACAACACTTGCAAACCTAAACAACCTCGTTGCTTGATATAATAATCTATCAGCCTATTCAACAAAATAATAATCGGTTTAGGAAAAACGTAAAAAGCAATTTAATAGCCCTATCATGTCATAGCAACTAAGCTAATGCGATGCAGAGCTGTAAACACAGTTTGTTCCGGTAAAAGGCCGAAACCATAAAATGGGGTGTGCGGTTCCTACAAAATATACGGTTACTTTTTGTGCACTATAGATCGCATGATGTAGCATTTATAAAACATCTTACTACCATCAACGATGATGTAACCCAGTCAAATAAACTAAGTTTTACCCGACACTTGCTGTTTAACTTTAATAATCTAGACTCAGCACCCCTACTTTAATGCTAATGGTTGCAACTACGTCGTGTCACATACCGTCAGTTGGCTCCCGGAGACGGACCGTACCATATGGTGACACTCAGAAACTCATAGTAATACCTCATAATAATAGTCGCGTCTGTTCGCATGGAATCGACCAAAAACAGTCTAAACAGTATTTACTGTCATCACCATAAATTAACGAAAACATTTTTCTGAAATAAAAAAAAGACTTCTGAATGTAATTTATTAATTTAGAAATCTTTAAGCGTCTGTGTAGGTTCTCAGTCATCCAGGTCATAGTTATCCGAGAAAAGATTTTGTGTTCGTCTGGACTTTTCAATTTTCTTTTTGGAAAACGTTTCGCCTTCTATCCAAAAGGCTTCATCCGTTCAAAATCTTTTCTCGGAAAATCTTTAAGTGCATTATACTGTATGTAAATCCCTTAATATTTCCAACTGAAACTAAAAGTAAACATGGAAACAGCAACAAGAACAAACATTGATCCTTACTTTAAGTAACAAATTTGGCTAATTTATTTCAGAGCAATTAACTGTCTGCCATGAGATGCAAAATTGAGATCTTGATTTGGAAACAGATAAAACGCGCTTTGACAACGGAAATGACATTTGTCACGCAGTCAAGAAAATGTTGTGGTTACTGCAGAAACCGTACAGCTGCAGAACAACCCCGATGACATGGAAGAGCTCGGTAAGTTCACTGAGCGTTTGTAACCTTTGACGTGGACGCTGTGTCAGGAAAATAATAAATATTGTATTTTTACTTTGAAGAATGTGCTAGATTTAAATGTGATGAGAAAAATGCAGATCAATACATGCTGTCGGTGATCCCCATAAAATTGAATAATTTTGTCTTTAAAAA
>CAAE01010731.1:15825-27768 GCA_000180735.1 Tetraodon nigroviridis | reverse complement strand
ACGCTTTTAGCTTTGGTAAGTGAAGCATTTATGGTGATGTGGCACAACCCGATATTTAACTCAAGGACAGTGATAACACTTTTTTTGCTTTGGTTAATTCCTCTTAGAAGTTTAAACTTCTGAGACAAATCCACATATTATAAGATTCACCTTTTCGTTAAACTCAGCCAGCACTTCTTTCAGAGTGAGACGGACAGCATCCTCATCTTCCTCTTCACTGTCAGTGGTTGGTGGTGGCAAAATGCGAGAGCACACCAGGCAAACATTCATCGGGAGCTCCTTTAGAATATTGACCACTTCCTTATGTGTCTCCCCAATCAGTGGAATCCCATTCACCTACCAGGAAGTCATATACTTAAACAATTATAACTATTTGTTCGCAGTTCTTTGCAACTAGATGTGACAGAATCTACACAACACAGGGAAAATTATCTGGACAAGAAAAACTGTTTGGTGTTACAACACTTGGAATTGTACAAGTAGCGTTAACAATATAAGGCATATAATATGGTGCATTATCTTAGCAATGTTTAGCTTTTTTTTAAGTGTTAAACCAATAGTGTTAAAATGGCAAAAAATACACATTACATTATGTATAAAACTGTGTTCAAATGTCACAGCGACAATGTTGGGATCCTGTCCTTCCTTTTTGTCAGACTGTTGTCAACTGCACACTTATACAGGTTGTTTTTTTATTAACATAGTGAAAAAAGCTACTGTTGATGTATAATGACTGGTACTTCCAAAACTAAAATCTCACACCTACTTGTTAGTTATTTTTCTCTGCCCTAAATTGGTTTGATTGCACTAAATTTTCTCTATTTTTTTAATTAGTCATCTAGTGTGACTACGTGTAAACAACACCCCACATATACCGTAATTAAATATTGCAACATCTTTAGCAATGAAAGTAAGAGTAAGATTAGCTTCATTTAATTACCTCTAGTATCTGGTCATTTGTGAAAATCTTCCCACTCTGGCCAACAGGCCCCTCAGGTAAGATGGAGCATACATAGTGGTGTCCTGCGCGAGCTTCCAGGCTAATTCCAAGGCCACTCGTCTCACTGAAACGCTCCAGCTGACACACCTGTCGTTCAAAAAAATAAATAATCAAAAAAGGCTCTCAGGAAAATTTGCTGTAGGTTTTATTTTTGATGCCTAACTTCACTAAATAGTCACGTACAGTAACTTTATATCGCAGCCCCATGGCACACTGCCACCTCTTCCTTAAGTCTTCCTCCTCAGTTGATGCCAGTTTCATATCTAAAAAATGTGGATTGACATAAACACAAGCATCTTCACTGCACTCAAATATATTTACCGGTCAATAGGTACATTCTGAAAAATTAGGGAAAATTTCAACAACCTTCCATTTTTATAGAACTTTCCAATAAACCAGAATATCAACAACACGTATATAAACACATCAGAATGTGAATATTGGTGCTCAGTATGTAGCAACTACATACAACTAAGTTTTTTTAAAAACGTTTGGCCTTCAATCTAAAAGGCTTCGTCAGTTCTGATCTGACTGAGAGCAAGGCTTGAAGATATGGCCCTTGTGGACCACTGGCATGCTAATGTCAACTGAGAGTCATTGACATTAACATGCTGATGGTCTGGATCGATCTCTGAGAGTCGTTAGTCTTTGGCAGGGTCGTTCTCTTTCTTCTCGTTTCTGTTGGGGTGTTTTACCTTTGTCTGCTAAGTCACGTGGTGATGCAACACCAGGCCTGGTGAAACTGTGAACTTTTTCGTTAACAAAATGAAGCCTTTTGGATAGAAGGTAAAACGTTTTCAAAGAAAACAAACAGGTCCAGATGAACACAATGTCTACTCTTGGATTTTTGGGCACGCTTTCTAATCAAACTCACGGAAATGGAAACATACCATTTTGAGAAACATGTCTCAGCCATCTGTTAGTGTGCACCGCATGCCGGGATAATTCACACAGTGAGTAGATCCTTGAGAGAGCACGGGGACACGCATCTGTATGGACAAAAAAAAAAGAAAAGAGATTTATCAAGGAACATGACATATTTCAGTTAGGATTATTATTTTCAAATAATAATTTTCTTCCCAGTTCAAAACAAAATATTGAATGGGCAATCGTGTTCCAGTTTCAGCACCTGTTTTGTGGATCTTTTTCAGGCCCATGCCGTGACAACTGCTACTTTCACTGAAGCTGTGAGAATGCCGAAGGGGGTGCAGGGGCGGAACTGGTGGCAGATTTGGACTCAGGTGGAGTGCCCTACGCAGCAGTCGCAGTCGGACCAGTGGGCCTGTTCTCTTTAGAACCTCAATGGCTCGCTGCTCACTGCAGCCTTGCATACTCACCCCATCTACCTAAAAAATTGGACAACAGAGTTGGGCGAAGTTGATAAACACACTCAATGGGATAAGTACACAGGATTGTATGATAATTAGTAATCAAAACTGTAGCAAGAAACTACTAAAAAGTATGCCACAGTATAGGATATAAAACAAATAATTTGTCAGCCTTCTGTTTAATTTCCAACATCTTACAGATAGAATGATGTCTCCAATGTGAATCCTTCCATTCTGATCGATGGCACTACCTTTCACAATGCTCTTTACAATCACGCCGGCACTGTAGACTGAGGGGAGCAAAACACTGTGCTGATTGGACAACCTCAAATAACTCACACCAGAGACACAAATCAAACTGTGTTTATAATATTTTAGAGCATTAACATGTAGAAGTTGGCTATACTGTGTACCATTACCAGAATTCAAGTTGCCAATATAGGTTGAAATAGTGAAGCCCAGGCCACAGTGGTTTTTGGTGAAGTCTACAGTAAACTCGTAGTCACCATTCGAGTTGTTTACCTGACAAGAAAGACAATATATTTGACAAATGCCTTCAGTCTGGTATGTATGCTATATGTTACAGTATGCTGACCTTATCGTCTAAACTGTCCTGGCTAATGGCAGAAGAGGAAAACTGGCAGTCCTTGGTAATATCCCTGGCAATCAACAGTTTCACTCTGGTACCAGCATTTCGGAGTACCTGGGTCAGTACATATGATTACTATAGGCCCGCTAAAAAAATTATTATAGAATAGGTACCAGTAATACTGTCTGCTCAGTTACAGGGACAGATCTGAGGATAAAAATTACACAACAGTTTTTTTTTTTTGGCATATAGTCTCATTTGATTTTCACAAAACAGATTAATTCTTACCTGTGCCACCTGCTCACTGTTCATACCCGCCAGATCTGTGTCTCCAATACGAAGTATTTGATCTCCACTACGCAGACGTTTATCCTATAGTGGTTAGAGTTAAGGTTAGGGTTTGGTTGGGGTTAGGGTAAGTTGAAAGAAGGTTTGTCTGGTCTTGCTGGTAAGTGTGTTACCTGGCCTGCTGCTCCTCCAGGTAGAATGGTTTTCACCATGACTCCAGTGCTTCGACCTCCAACAATGCCAAAACCAAGTCCTTTCCCATCATTGGTCAGCTCTATCATCTCTATATGACACCTCTTAAATAAGCAAATTGGGAGAGAAAAAGACATGTGTAGGTGAACATCAGAGATAAGCATACACCCCCAAACTCACACGTCTGAGAGCAACAGTAAAAAAAAAAAAAAAATACAAAAAACAAAAAAAACATATGCACTTTCATTGTACCTCATGAGCTAGTAGCAGACAGGTTTCTTCCCATTGACATGGTGCGTAAAAATTCGCGGAGGAGTGCAGTACTAAAAAAGAGAGAAAAAAAAAATAGTAATAATAATAAACATCACACGCAAAATAATAAATAACTATTTATTGCCAACACTGAAAATTCACCTGATAATTTTTGAATGAATAAGCACCTGTGATTCAGTGTGTGTGTGGTCTGGGCAGACATTTGTGAAGGACATATCCTGAGAGCACAGAGATGAGAAGCTATCCTCTCTATTGATGGACCTGCCGGAGTCGGGTCTTTGGTTCTCCATGGCCCACGTGTAAGAGTCACTGTGCCTGAGCCCCTGCAGCATGCCTTGACATGGGCCGTAATTCATGGACGCAGATTTGAAAACGGCCTTCATTTTTTTTAGGAATGGAAGTGGGTGCACAGAGTAGGTCAGAAGTGTGAACAGATAGGAAGACAAAACCAGAAGTGAGAGAATAGAGTTGAGCCATGTGAAAACGGAGGAAAATTGACTAAATTGATTGAGGAAATAAAAACAAACAAGGAAAAGACTTGTTAGAGAGCTGGAGGAATTATGACAGACCAAGACAGACAGATAAGCGCAGAGATAACGCCATTAAAATAATAAAATGTAGAGCACCCTCTGAGCAATATATATGAGCAATAAATATATAAATATATGTGTGTGTGTATGTAATAAAATTTATATCAGATGAAAAACAGATCTGTGTACCCAGAGAACAAATAGTAAATGTAAAAAGAAAGTAGGAGGTTCATTCTAAAAACTCTATAATAGTGGTATATTAAGCTACTTCCCCCATGCTGCCACCTCTCGTTCCCTCTCGTTCGTTCTCGAGGCTTTGGTGATAAGCTGTGGTAAGCTGATTACCCATCCTGTTTGGTTTCAGAATTCTTTTTTTTTTTGGACATGATTCCCGCTCCTTCTTTTGCATTCACTATACAGCCAACAACCACAAACCCATGCTCGCGCTCTACCTTTATCAGGGGCTTCCGCTGAGCTTGCTGTAAGCTAAGTATATGATGAAACAGTGGGTTCTCCAGGACAATCTTCAGAAGAGACAGTTTCTGATGGGTAGGGGTCTCTCCTTTCTCCTTTAGTCTGGCTTGCAATCTCTCTACAGCAGCCAAGGCACGCTGGGTATCTGCAGAAAAATTGTCATATTGTTTACATCTGCTGTTGTAGCAGATGGTATGTGACCCCAGCAAAAACCCAGATTTTTGCTCCTAGCTGCTAAATGATGCTTTATGGGGAAAAAAGGGCAGAGTTATTTCAGTTTATGCACACACAACACCCGAAAGTCAGAATGACAATAATATTAATTATTAAACTATGTTTACCACGCAGCGTCACCTTACTCTTGATGCTCTTATAAATACACAAACTTTGCACATAATCTGCACTGCAGACAGCATTTTATTCTATCTACCTGTCTATGTACCTGTCCTGTAGCGTGATGTTACATGTCTGTTGCACCTGTCGTACACGATTCTATGTTGTCCCTGTGTAGCCCTGTCCTCTTCTGTGCCCCTATGTTGTTTTATGTAGCACCAAGTCCTGGAGAAATGTTGCTTCGTTTTAAATATATATCGCACCAGCTATATATGTTTGAAAATGACAATAAAGCTCACTTGACTTGACTGAAATTAAAAAGAGGAATACATTCTTGTAATTAAAGAAAAATCTGTTCAGTATATTAGTGAGTGTTTTTTTTTTTTTCTTATTGAGATCCCATATTCAGAGTTTCAAAACCCAAAACTGACTGTAGAAAAAAAAAACAAAAAACTAGTGTTGTGTAAGATGACAATAGAAGCTCATAATTGTGGAAAAGAAGAGCAGTATTCTGTGTATACTGTGCTGTCTCGTGCTGCATCGCGCTAACAAATTCAGTGTAAGATAACAGACATGTGGCAGAAGATTTGGACCCATAAATGTTTGACCACATATCAGACTGAAACCTGCACCACCTGTATATGTAATGCTTTTCTCCTGTCTGGCACCTGTGGCCTTGGCTGTCGCCGTTAATCATACACTGGCTGTGGCTCTGCAGAGCTTAGGTAATGTTACTGAAACACATGCAGCTGATCTGCGTCTGTGGGATGGTTGACAGTCTTACCCATGATTTCCATTATTGCCAGGCAGATGGTCTCTGATGCACACTTATTAATGCGACTATGTCTTGGTTAAATATCCTTCTTTGCTTTGCAACTGAAAAACAATTAAGAGCACAGAAAAAACAAAACAAAACAAAACAACAAAAAAAATTATTTAAAGTGACATGGAATAGTTTGATGTGTGGAACTGCAAATGTCATTTCTGCCCCTAAAAGTGTGTGTTTATTTATTTATTTTGTTGTTTTTTACCTAAGCAGACAAACACAAATTTCACATTTATTTGACCTTATCTCATTTCTTGTTTCTTATCTTACAAGGGCCTTGGTGAGTAATGCTCATTAGCAGTGTTTAAATCTCCTCTAAAAGGCTTTAGCAGCCAGTGATTGTAATTAACAGTGACACACGGACTACTAATCATTCGGACTTGAGGGACGCATCAAAGCATGATATCAGTGACGTGATTTGATTTGCAAAACTGTTTTCCTAATAAAACGACAACATCTGATTTGAACTGTAATTACAAAGCCATTGGTAGCGTGGATGGTGTGTCGCTGTACTTATATGTCCTCCACGGTAGACTAATACTACGTCTACATCCAAACCTGTTGTCATTAAAAAAGATTAGGCCTGTGTCGTAATTTAAAAACCACTGGAGTTAATTTTTTTTCTAAAAAGTTGTGCGGGCCGATGAGCAATAATTGGATAAGCAGTCTTCTGTCGACAGTCATAAGTAGGGGAAACCAGAAACAACAACAACAACGAACAACAACAACAACAACAACAAAACAAACAAACAAACAAAACGATTACCATGACGAACAAACTGGCATTTCGGACATTTCCGCTGCGCCTCACCTCCATATCAGTGGCAGAGGGTAATCAACAGGTCCCCGTTCGGCTCCAACCAAAACCACGTTCTTACGCAGGCTAAAGTTAATCGACCAGAGCCAAGCACTAAGAGCGACACTTTCCTGGTGGGACAAGTCATGGCAGCTTAGTTAACAGGAGACAAGACACCGAAAATCCTGCTGTGCGCTTTTATACGCCTGTAAGACGAGCGCAACGGCAGCGCGCGCAGCGTAGTGCGCATGTGATCCTTTAACGTAGAGCAGTGATCCCCAACCCCCGGTATCGGGCCGTGGGTCATTTGGTACCGGGCCGCACAGAAAGAAAAAAAAAATTCCATGATTTTTTTTCCCCCGAGTCTTAATGATGTTTTATTTTGAAAAGTGGCCGGATTCTCTCTGTTACATCCGTCTCACTTGACGCATGTCATGTTCTGTTGGTGCGACGTTACGAGGACACTGCTAATGAAGTTATGAAGTTGCACATGATTACACAGTGGATTTACGTTCATTATCATCATCATTATTATTATTATTATTATTATTATTATTATTATTATTATTATTATTATTATTATTATTGTAGAGAAAATACCACAGTTTTTAATGCTGATCGTATCATTTTATCTGCTGCACCTTTAGATTGGGCCGTGAAAATATTGTCAGACATTAAACCGGTCCGTGGTACAGAAAAGGTTGGGGACCACTGAGGATTCGCTCTAATTACCTCTAAAACGCAAGTACCCTGTAATCCTTAAGGCATTTGGCAGGGTAGGCTACTCCGCAAACAATGTATAACACAATTAAGGTGACAGACACGGACAGTCTTAATTTAACTCGGGTTTCTTATTTAATTTTTTTTTACAGTAATCAGATACAAACTGGTTAATTTGAAACAAACAATGCTTTTATTTTAAAAAGATGCAATTTGCATTTGTCTTTAGTATAGGGAAATAATATATAAAACATATAAATTAACTTGCTAATGTATTTGTTCTTGTATCATACATTTTGGTGATTTCAAAAAGTGACCCATTCGCAATTAGTAACGGCTTTATTTTTTTATGCCTGAAATGCTGGAACTGAACCAATTGCACATATTTCAGTCGTCATCCCAAGCCGCAGTTACGCAGTCGCGCACGCCAACAGAGTGTGAGTAAGCGACACCACAAAAAGATTAAAAAAAAGAAAAAGATGTGAGAAATTTAAAAAAAAAAGTCCGCCGGGGATCAAACTCGGACGGTACAAACCCTTTTTTCCCCCAGCAGCGGAAGCAAATGGGAACCCTTGTGTGGCGTTTCTCCACACGGCAGGTGGAGCCCTAGGTCTAGAGTCCTGGAGTTTCGTTGGCCGCCAGGATCCAGTACCGTGTTTTCCATCAGATACCCCCCAATCGGTCTCGCTGTCTGTTTCTGCATCCTCAGAGCAGGAATGAACCTCCACCTCTTCTTGTCTCCTCTCCTCTCCGTCCTCCCTCCCTCTTGTACTTATCCTTGCTTCTCCGCCCGCCTGCAACGCCGCCGCGCTCCGCTCGTCGGTCTGCGCTCCATCAACCGAGCATCCATAACGTCTTCAAATTGGATTGTCGTTTTTACCCCCTCCCCCACCCCACCCAACGCGACCACGGTCTCTCCTCCGTCCACCGCCCACCTCGCTCGCACCGTGCTCCTGCGTACTGTACCAGGAGTCATCTAGGGGACAGAGAGACACAGAGGGACAGAGAGAGAGAGAGAGAGAGAGAGAGAGAGAGAGAGAGAGAGAGGGAGAGAGACCTCTGTCCTCCAGCGCTTTACTGGAATTAACGTTTTTGACAGACGCGTAAAATCCAGTGCAAACTCATCGGGATACAAAGCACGCGATTATTTGTTAATTACGTCTACCGCTTTTTCTTCATTTCCTCTTTTTGTCTTTGTCCTTCGCGTCTCCCCCCCTCCCTGAAAAAAAGCTGCTGTGCAAGGCAATTAAGAGGAGATCGCCCCTAATCGAAACGGCACAAATATTTCCTGCGTCGGACGCCGTTTTCCCTTTCTGATCTGCGCGCTGTGGATTGTGCGAGACAGGGGAGAGCGCGTTGTGTGCTCTTTGCGCCAGATGTGTCCGTGCACGTCTGCTTTGCTGTGACGGTAAGAAACCTGTCTAATCCTGTCTAAATGCTGTGTGCCTTATTATTATTATCATTATTATTATTATTATTATGATTATGTCCATGTTGGGTATCGTGCGTGATCAAGAACCGTGTGCGTCGTTGACCTGCGCTGAAAGCCATAGCAGCGCCGACTCTGGTTCTCACGGATGCCCATGGGAATGTGGCCTTCAGTTATTGTACTCAGGGGTTGTGTCGGAAACTGTCCCTTAAGGGCTTTAAGAGGAGCAACACTTGATATTTCCGCGTTTGTACATCGGCTCGTAGCTGGGCGTTGCTCGCTCAGACGCTGAAGCGAAACGATGCTCTTTGATATTACATCCAGCCAAAAGAATCCCTGCCATCGCAGTAACCAACGACGACTTTCTTTCGAACGTACAATCTCCAGTTTTGTGCGCCTTTTTTCCCCCCACTCTTACATCTAATAAACCGCATCCTCTGGCAAAAGCGCGTCGAACTGCATATGTGCATTGTGTTAGTCGTCCTAATTTGAGGGCTATGCTGGTGGATTTGCAAACCGCAGTCTGCACTTCATAAAGATCCTGGCCATGCTCTGCACAAAAACGAGCATCCAGCAGGCTAGTGCGCCCTGGAATACATCAATCACGAATTATATATATACATATATAACCAAATTGGTATTGTTCCAATTACAGATGACCTTGTTTTAATTTTTGAAGGTTGTTTAAAGGCATCACTGACCTCTAAAAAGAGCACCTCACTTTGGTTGTGTTTCATTTTTATTATTATATGATTCCAGTCAATGTTGATTTAAAGTAGGCTGTGACATAAAATGGTACGATCTGGATTTGGGCATCTGTTTTGCACATTGCTGAAATAGTCGTATGTGTGATATTCATATGTTCTGTGCATGATCTGTGGAAGATCAAAAAGAAAAAGGGGCTGGTAATGGTGCGTGGTGGGGATCTGTATGTTGATTCTTCTGTCAGTAGTGAAGTTTACATACATTTCTCAAGAAGAGCAGGTGTAGAATAGTCAGTGTCTCCACCCATTTGTACATGCTTTAAAACAAATTTCATATGGGGCAAATTATGGCAGTATCTGTTAAAGCAGAGGTCTCCAAGAAGATGACTATGTCTGTTAATAAAAATAAGCAGTACTGCACATCATGTCGCTGTTTCTCTTCAAATTAACAAGGGGAAAAAAGACAAATGCCCGTGGCTTAAAACTGCAGCCGAAGCCATCTTTTTTTGCACGCATGTGGCTTTAGTTTTTGCCCCTGTGTATGTTGCATATATTCCGGCTACACTGAAGAATTAATGTGTTTACTTCTTTTGACAAACGTCAGATAGTCTTCTGATGACAATGGCTTGTTTCGTCAGCCATTGGGCCTTGCACACAGTGTCAAACAGCATGTTGGGCTGCTTTAAGCACTGTAGCTCTATGTAGAGCCCATGCCTTGAAACACGTGACAAACTACTATGAAAACAACAACGGTAATCAAGCATTCTGCCTATATATACATGTATATATGTATATATATGTATATATATATGTATATATATATATATATATATATATATATATATATATATATATATATATATATTTATTTAACCTGGGTATTGCATCATTTCACATGTTGTGATGAAACATTTAAGAATAGTGGGTGGAGGGTGGTGTTGCAAATATTGATGGTTGTGCAAATTCAGATTTTTCTGTGTGATCAACTGGTTGCCGCTTTTCTAATGTAACAAAATGTTTGGTTTGGATTCAGCTGGCTCCAAACATATTATGAAAAAGCCTTTAATAAATTCAGCGCTCAGTTTAACCGTGTCTGTTAAATATCTTGTGAAGCCCAAAGATGAAATGAAAATAAACCACTGCTGACAATCCATGCAGACGGAGGAATCTGCACACTTGGATGTTGAGACAAGCAGGTGTGTAATTAGTGTTTTTTTTTTTTTTTAATCTGGTGCAAATGTTTTCTGGTTAATTTACTATTTCTGCCAGCACAAGCTTATAAAAGAAGGAGACTAGCGATAACATGACAGGGGCTTTTACTTCCGTTTTACTGTACATTGCAAGGTAGAAGTTCAAAAATCGAACAGAAAACCAGGAGATGAGGGTTTGCCCACACAGACCCTTTTGTAAAAATAAATCATCAGGGCTAGGGACATTTAACAATAATAATATTAAATTTTGATTTATGTGGAGCTGTCTAATTTGCCATTTCCCATGGTGGAGATTATTCGGGTTTCCAGACTCAACAGTGCTCTGTGTGCTCAAGTTTAACCTAATTCAAAAGTCGCTTCCTGTACTCAGTATCTCGCTCCTGAATCGAAATAATGAGGCCAGATCCTTACCAATCTTCTTTATCTACCAAGTCATGTGTTAACACGTTCTTCCCTAACCCTCTATGCTTCCTGCCTCCCTAGCCCAAACAGCTCCTTGAATCTTTCGGCATTACCAGAAGCTATAAGCTCGGTTCACCCTGATGTGTGAAATTCGTCTATGTTGTCGTTCAGCCCCGGAAAACGCATAGCTCCTGCCAAAGCGAAAAGCAGTCACTCTGTCCCAGGGCACTACTGAAGATAAAAAAAAAATAAACAGCAAAAACAAACAATACGTTTACGGCAGTGGCCGTAACAAACATGAAAAGGGTTGCGTGGTTGCTGCGCGACCTGATTAGGTCTGTGCTAAGCAAAGGGGTAAAACCACTATTGGACGACTGGCTGTCAGATCTCAGGGCATTTTCTGACTCACTGCTCTTATGGGGTTGGCTAGAGTAACCCTCTGGAGATAAATGTCTTACTTCCTCTAAATATGGATTAGAATCCTCTCTGCAGAAACAGTTTAACAAAAAAACCCCAAAAAAACAACCCCCCCCCCCACCCCCACAAAAAAACCCCCCAATGTTTAACAGCCACTGTCATTTCTATCTTGATGGGTTTGTGTGATTGTGCGTGTAAATTACTCAAGCTGACTAATATTTAAAGACTTTTTATAGACATTTATGAGGTCTTCCTTTAGAATGATGGTGATGATGATGATGATCATTTTTTCCTGAATGTTTAGTTACTTAAAATAGACAATACAATTAAAATAAAAGAGATAATATATAAGGAAAGAGAAAAAAAAACAGATGGTTCACGTAGATTTTTGCAAGTTGTTCGGCATGTTTGAATAAGGTAGGAAAAAGTGA
>CAAE01010731.1:2214-13410 GCA_000180735.1 Tetraodon nigroviridis | reverse complement strand
AAAGTGATAACAAAGTAAGAAGCTCACTCAAGGTCTCTTGATTACTTCTGTGTCTGCAGGAAGTTCTTTACAATAGGTCTCATTCAGATTACTTCCCCTCTTAATTCAGTCCATTTTAACAGCATGTTGCTGTGTGTGTGTGTGTGTGTGTGTGTGTGTTTGTGTGTGTGTGTGTGTGCATATTATGAGGAAATGCTTTGCTGTGAATGTTGAATAGGTGACTGTGGGGCACTGAGGTCTTACTTGTTTAGAGAATGGGGTTTTTAGACATGACATCAGTCACACACAATGTGAAGCAAGTCAGCGGAGCAGATTTGAATTATGGAGCAGTGAACAATGAGGTCATCGAGGGGCTGGGGGCATAATTCTCCTCGCCTGTAATGCAGCATTTCTTATCAAAGGAGGAAGCAGCAGCCTAGTTTGAAAAATGCCACATTGTCTAATAGCTTGATTAAGTGTTGTGAAAAGAATAACGTGTTACCTGACTCTGGGGACCAAGACAAAAGACAAGGAAGAGTGGTTTTAACACGGTCACATTGCTTTTTGACCACTGTTTCCATTAAATCAATAAAATTCTTCAGTTTTGTTTTTTTTTTCTTCTTTGCTTGCTCAATTGTCCATGAACAACATCTGCTGCAAATTCATCCTCCCCAGGCCCCTCCTGAGTTTCCTGTTTACAAGGCTTTTACAGTACTTTACGTCCATCTATCACTCCCTGTTTTTCTTTCTCCTTTTAGCATAAAACCCCAAACTGAAAGCTCTTATGTACCCAGATAAGGCTTGTCAGCTAATGGCAAATTAAAAACCAAAATTTCTCAAAAGGCAAAATACGTAATATTGTAAATGCATCATAATTTTCCATGCCCCTCAGTGACACTGCTGTTATCTTGATTGAGGTTAAAGGCTATTTTTATACCAAGTCTTTAAGATCAGACATATTTTCCAGGAAATATCGATCTGGTGAAAATTGCAGGGTGGAAGAGTAGGGCATGGAGATGACTAGAAAGACAAGAATATTAGTAGATATAGGAGTAACTAATGGCTTCTTAATGTGAAATCACAGCATTGCACTGATGTTTCTTCTATTTGTTTATTCTTTTCTTGGGAGTAAATACAGTACCATTGACCAAACAGTTCTGGTTCAGTAAATGTGCTAAAATACCATAATAATTATATATATATATATATACAGATATATATATATATATATATATATATATATATATATATATATAGATATATAATTATTATGGTATTTTAGCACATAATAATATATATATATATATATATATATATAATTCTGCATGATTTCCTACAATTCTGTCAACATTGTGTTTCAAACGCAACCCTGTGTATTGTCTGTGTAGGTTCTCAGTCATCCAGGTCATAGTTATCCGAGAAAAGATTTTGTGTTCAAGTGGACTTTTCAATTTTCTTTTTGGAAAACATTTCGCCCTACTAATGTAATTTTATTTTTCTTGTAATTTTCTAATGCAATTTTCTTTTTGGAAACGTTTCGCATACTAATATAAAGATTCTCAGTTGACATTAGCATGCCAATGGTCCAAAAGGGCTATATCTTCAAGCTCTGCACCTAACCGGATCAGAACTGATGAAGCCTTTTGGATAGACTGGCGAAACGTTTTCCAAAAAGAAAATTGAAAAGTCCAGATGAACACAAAATCTTTTCTCGGATAACCCTGTGTATTGCAGAAACCTGGAAGCAGCCATTTGCCTTATTTATGTACACACATAATGTACACACAGCAGGACACAGTTCATAGAGCCTCTATAATCCTTGAATGGAAGATGTTTGGGACAACCAAAACCCTTTCTAGAGCTGGCGCAACTAAGCAATTGGGGTAGAAGAGCCTTGGTGAAGGAGGTAAAGAAGAACCCAAAGATCGCTGTTGCTAAGCTCCAGAGATGCAGTAGGAAGAGGGTAGAAAGTTGTAGAAAATCAACAATCACTGCAGCCCTCCACCAGTCAGTGACAGTTGGCAAAGCCCAGATGGAGTTTGCTAAAAAAAGAATGGAAAAAGAAAGTGAGAAAAGTGCAATTGAGGGGAAAATTAATGGGGGATTACAGGGGTATCCTGTCTTGTCAGGTGTCAGGTCTGGATCCAAATGCGACACAAGTTGAAGGTTAAAACACAGGATTTATTTCCACACTCACGTAACCAGGGATCTGGTTAGGGTCAAGCTTAGGGTCAAAATCAGGTAGAGTTCAATTCACAAGAATCCAAATACGAAAGTCCTGGAAAGCTCAGTAATCTATAAAACAGAGAGCCAATCTGGCAACATGAGCTTCACACCTGGCATTTTAAATAGCAGTTCTAATCGTTCACAAGCTACCAGTGTGCCTCGTCATGCAGGTGTGTGTGATCAGCTTGCAGCAGCGGAGAGAGGAGGGGCAGCGCGAGCTCAGATGAGCACTCCAGAGTGCTCAGGTCAACATACTGGGCCGAAGGTTAAAAAGGTTTAATATGTATAACCATGTGATATTTCAGTTCCTCTGTCCTAATAAATCTGCAAAAATGTCAACAATTTTGTGTTCTTCTGTCAATATGGGGTGCTGTGTGTACATACATGAGAAAAAAAAACCAAAAAAAACCCAATGATTTTAGCAAATGGCTGCAATTTGACAGAGTGAAAAATTCAAGAGTGTCTGAATACTTTCTGTACCCAATGTACCTGCAGTTTAAACTGCCACTTGGTAAATTGGATTTTACTGAGACAATATTTGTTCGACTGATGCAAGGGTGTTTGTCACATACATAGAAATGAGAAATTGTACGAGGGCCTTGACTGCAGTGAAGGGATCTTTGAGAAGGTATGTTTCAGAATCAGAAAGCTATTTGTACCGCTAGAACCATGGACATTAATTTGTGGGTGCGTGCATTTTCCAAACTACCCATGTTTTGAAACATTTCACTGTACAAGTTTACAGTCATGACAGAAGGAATTTTGACCAGTTTTATACAACATTCCTCATTTAAACTCTCTCTATTTGGCTCTCCCTCTATTTTTAGATGCCTTCTCTTCCCCTTCAAAGATTTATGTAGGCCACATACACGACAAGAGCCTTTACTTTTACGCCTGTTTGGTAGACCCTGTTTGCTAAATACACCTAATGATGCTGGTCTTGGACACATCATCAGTGATAGTACCTGGGGTCATAGGGGGTTTCAGGTCTTTCAACATCAGACCCCTTCACCCACAGTATCCACAGCCATCTGGATGCTCTCTCTGAAGCCTCTGAAGCTGCTCAGATGGCTCTCCTTCTGCGCATGCCTGCGATGCCCAGGAGGCTGAAGGACTTGCAGAGCGACTTCCCTGCGAAGCCCTACCCCTAGCTTCTATTGGCAGGCATCTAGTGTGCCATCCCAGTCTGCCGCAATCCTCCACTAGCTCTGCATATTTCTGTCTCATACGCTTCCATTCTCTCCTCCCAGGGCACAGTCAGCTCCAGCAAGAACATTTGCTTGGATGACTCAGAGTGCAGAACGATGTCTGGTCTCAGGTTGGTTTGCACGATGTTTACAGGGAACTTCAGTTGTTTTCCCAGGTCCACCCTTAGTTGCCAGTCCCTTGCTGTTGCCAGGAGACCTGGTTGGGCCTTTGGTTGGGGAGGTTCTCCAGCTCTAACAAATGTTACTCCGTGATCCAGTGGAGGGAGGCACTTGCTGTAGTCGATGGTGGTACTGATAAACTCAGCAACTGCCTTCAGCACCCGGTCGTGTCGCCAGCGGTAGCAACCCTCTCTGAGTGCTTTAGGACAGCTGCTGAGGATGTGCTCCAAGGTTCCCCTTCCTTGGCACAAGGGACATGATGAGGTTTCCACCTTTCCCCACAGGAAGAGGTTTGATGGGCTGGGCAAGAAATCGTATACAGACTGGATATGAAATCTAATGTATAGGGGCTCAGCCCTCCACAGCTCTGGCCACGAGATCTTCCTGTCCATGGCCTCTTCCCGCCTAGTCCAAGCGCCTTGATGCCTCAACCCCACCCACTGACTAGCCCGCTGCTCTTCGTTACCAGCCCTCACTTCTAGATGGACCTGATCCCGCCTTTTCTTGCCCTTAAGCCTGCTGAGGTG
Organism: Tetraodon nigroviridis; assembly: GCA_000180735.1. Lineage (NCBI taxonomy): Eukaryota > Metazoa > Chordata > Actinopteri > Tetraodontiformes > Tetraodontidae > Tetraodon > Tetraodon nigroviridis. Next base: position 9,311 of record CAAE01010731.1, on the reverse strand, counting down.
GGTAGTCGGTATGGTTCCCAGGCCTGCACGGCCAGTCGCCACGGCTCCCACAAGCTCTTTGTGGAGCGGCCGTGCTTCTGCCTGGTCCACTGCTTCCTGGACCCTCCACCTTCTGGCCAGTCTGCATCTCAATGCCGGCTAGACCTACCTTGGGGTCCTTGGACTCCCTCTACTAGGGAACTTCCTTCGCTCTGGTTACCATGAACTCTTCTGTCAGGCTGCTGAAGGGGAGTGTCAGCTTGTTGTTGTTGCCTAGGGTGATGCTGCTTAGACTTCTAGGTAGTCCCTGCCAATGCCTAAGGCAGCTGCTGACCCTCCTCTCAAGCCCTTCCATGGTGGAAATGGGAAATTTATACACCAACAGTGGTCACACTATCCTAGGTAGGATACCATGCTGGTACTCTCATGCCTTGAATTTCCCCGGAAGGCTTGCCTTATCAACCGATGTCAGCCAGTGCCCCAGCTGATCATTGGTTTCCCTGATGGAAGTGGCATCCTTTGAAGAGCCTCAGGAAAACTTCCGACGGCTCCTTACAGGTTTCTCAGAGACTGATGGAATCTGGATGTCTCTCAGGGAGAAGCAGAAGTGGTCAGTCACCTTCCCTGACTTCAGGACTAAATACCTAGATTTTTCAGGTTTGAAGGGCATGTGCGCCCAAGTCATAAGCCTCTCCAAGCCCTGGAGGATCCATCTGCACCCTGGGACTGACATTGTTGTCCCTGTCAGATCATCCATGAATGCTCTGATGGGGGGGCTGACGGATGCCAGACTTGGTTTTGGGCCCTCTGCACTCCGGCTCAGCCGACTTGGCTAGCATGTTCATGGCCAGGGCAAATATTATCACTGAGATGGTACATCCAGAGATAATCCCTTTCTCTAGTCGGTGTTGTTCAGATGTGACTGTGCCTGAGGTAAATCTCAGGTAAAAGCTGTCATAATAGTTATCCAAGCATAGATTTTGTGTTCATCTGGACTTGTTTAAGTTTTCTTTGAAAACTTTTTGCCTTCTATCAAACTTCATCAGTTCTGATCTGACTGGGAGCAGAGCTTGAAGATATAGCCCTTGTGGACTATTGGCATGCTAATGTCAACGAGCTTGAAGATATGGCATATGGCATGCTAGTGTCAACTGAGAGTCATTGACATTAGCATGATAAAGGTCCACAAGGGTCACTGTATGTGTCATGGAGGTCAGAGACTGCCTTCTCTTTTGCACATTCAAGGTGGCCACTAAGCTTCTGGCCTAGCAGTTGTTTGGTAAACCCAAAAGGGTTAGCTAGGAATACAGCACGTTTCTTGGCTCTCTTCTTGGCCTCTCCCATGCCACTCGGCTCGGCAGAGGGTAAGCAGCTTTTTCCTAAGGATGCCACGAAGCTCTGCTAACTCTGGCTTCTGATCCTCGCTTGCACCCTTGTACTGCTTCTTCAGGACCCGAAGTTCCTGCCGCAGTTGAGATATCTTTTCTGCATTGTCTCATGCGTCTCACCAAAAACCTCTGTAATATGTGGTTGCTGAGGGCCGTGGGGCTCATCCCTTACCGGCACCTCCCGCGACTCACTGAGGCTGATCTTTGGGCACTGCTCTGGTTGCATGCTCACCAAGCATCCCATCTTGGTCTGGTGGATCTTCAGACCTCGTGGGTTTTTGCATATGTTGCGACATTTTTTTGCCTGGGTCATTGCCTGGTTGTCTGTCCGCTTGGGGGTGCTCATTCTCCTCCCCTCTCGAGCTCCCCTGGGGGTATGTTTGGGTTCTTCCTTACAGAAGATGCAGAGTGGGTTGCTAGCCCTTCCTGCCCCAGTTGCCGTCTTTCCGTGCTGTCTGCTGTCTTTCCAAGCTGTCACCACTCTATTCGTGGTCGTCGACCCATCTATTCCTGGACGTCACTAGCTTAGCCAGATTGCTAAATACACCTAATGATGCTGGTCTTGGACACATCGTCAGTGATAATACCTGGGGTCATAGGGGGTTTTGAGTCTTTCAACATCAGACCTCCTTACCCAGGCGACTCGACCGGGGCTGATCAGTTCCCAGCCTGTGTCCAAGAAGCACTTGTCCACGCTGCTTTTCCCGCTGTATCCACAGCCATCTGGATGCTCTCTCTGCAGCCTCTGAAGCTGCGCAGGTGACTGGGCTCAATTAAACCTCTGGACTCGCTCTGTTATTCTTAAAGACCACAGATATCCAACACTGTGTTCTTGTAGTTCTTGATCTCAGATCTGCCTAATGTCTGATTAAAACTTCTCCTCCATTCTCCTGTCATGCACTCTGCCCTGCAGCTTAATTCATAGATATTTTGTGTCATTCTCTGATATTAATGTGATTAGCAACAGGGGATCATTTGCAAAGGTTTGAGGAGCACTGCCGTCTAATGTGTGTTTTATAGAATAGAATAGAATAGAATAGAATAGAATGCTTTATTTGTCCCACAGCGGGGACATTGCACTGTTCCAGCAGCAAGGACGTTGGAGAAAGGTACAAAAGTGCAGGAAGAAGGCAGATAAGTACAAATGCTTTCTGTAGGAATGTGACATTATGTACACCAATAAATATTATATACAGGATTTACATGGAGTATGGGTGTGAGAGGTATGTCCATGTGGATTGTTAGTCCTTGTGTAGGACCTAGGAAGCAGCATTGAAGAGTCTGATGGCTGTGGGGAGGAACGACCTGCGGTAGCGCTCCTTCTTGCACTGAGGATGCCTCAGTCTGGTGCTGAAGGAGCTCCCCAGGGTCTCCACAGTGTGGTGTAGGGGGTGGGAGGTGTTGCTTCTGATGGACGTCAGCCTGGCCAACGTCCTTCTGTCTGCTACCTCCTCGATGGAGTCCAGGCTGCAGCCCAGGACAGAGCCAGCTTTCTGAACCAGCTTGTTCAGTCTCTTCCTGTCCCTGTCCGTGCTGCCTCCTCCCCAACACGCGATGGCATAAAACACTGCCGAGGCCACCACAGTGTCGTAAAAGGTCCTCAGAAGAGCCCTGCTCACGCCAAAGGACCTCAGTCTCCTCAGCAGGTGCAGGCGACTCTGGCCCTTCTTGAACAGGGCGTTGGTGTTGTGGGACCAGTCCAGTTTGTTGTTCAGATGAACACCCAGGTATTTGACCGAGTCCACCAGCTCGATGTCTGACCCCCGGATGTTCACCGGAGTGTGGGGTGTGGAGGTCCTCCGGAAGTCTATCACCAATTCCTGTGTTTTGCTGGTGTTAAGAAGAAGGTGGTTCTTCTCACACCATTCAACGAAGTCGGTGATGACTCCTCTGTACTCCAGCTCGTCCCCCCCTGACACGCAGCCGACGATGGCGGTGTCGTCGGAGAACTTCTGGAGGTGGCACCTCTCGGAGTTGTACCTGAAATCAGAGGTGTAGACTGAGAAGAGGAATGGAGAGAGCACTGTCCCCTGTGGAGCCCCCGTACTGCACAATACCACCTCTGACAGGCTGTCCTGCAGTCTGACGTACTGGGGCCTGTTGGTGAGGTAGTCTGTGGTCCAGGCCACCAGCTGCTGGTCCACTCCCGCGTCCTCCATCTTCCTCCTGAGGAGAGGAGGCCTGATGGTGTTGAAGGCGCTGGAGAAGTCAAAGAACATGACTCTCACAGTGCCTCCAGAGGCCTCCAGGTGGCTCAGGGCCCGGTGCTGCAGGTAGATCACCGCGTCGTCCACGCCGATGCCTGGACGGTAGGCGAACTGCAGCGGGTCCAGAGCAGAGTCCACCTGGTCGCGGAGGTAGCCGAGGACGATCCTCTCCAGACTCTTCATCAGATGGGAGGTCAGGGCCACAGGTCTGTAGTGGCTCGGTTCCCTGGGGTGGGCTGTCTTGGGGACCGGAACCACACACGAGGTCTTCCACAGGGCCGGGACCTTCTCCAGACGGAGGCTCAGGTTGAACATGTACAGAACCACCTCGCTGAGCTGGTCTGCACACTCCCGGAGCAGTCTGGGGCTGATCCCGTCCGGCCCTGCGGCCTTCCTGACCTTCAGCCTCTTGAGTTCTCTCTTCACCTCGTTCAAGGTGAGGGAGAGGGGGGCGGCTGGTGACTGGGGAGGGGGTGAGTGTGGGGGGGAGGCTGGGGTGGGTGTGGCCCTTGTCTGCAGGGTCTTGGTGATGATGGGGGGAGGGGCAGAGGTGGGGTGCTTGGAGCTGAGGTGTGGACGACTGTGGGGGTGTTGTTGGCCTGGGGAGGTGTGAAGCTGGGCCTGGCTGGGTGGGGGGAGGGGGCAGGGACACCGCAGAGTCAAATCTGTTGAAGAACAGGTTCAGCTCCTGTGCCCATGCTGGATCACCAGAGGCCTGGTGACCGTCTCCCCCTGGACTGTGGCCTGACATCTTCTTCAGGCCCCTCCAGACGTCCCGGACGTTGTTCTCCTCCAGGCGCTGCTCCAGCTTCCTCCTATAGCCGTCCTTACACCTCCTGATGGTGTATTTCAGCTCCTTCTGCACCCTCTTCAGCTCCTCCTTGTTCCCTGAAGCGAAAGCCCTCTTCTTCTCCTTCAGCAGGGCCTTCAGATCAGGGGTCACCCAGGGCTTGTTGTTGGAGAAGCACCGTACGCGCTTGGATGGTACGGTGTTCTCCACGCAGAAGTTAATGTAGTCCGTGATGCAGTCGGTGACACTGTCGATGTCCTCCCCGTGTGGGCTGCAGAGAGCATCCCAGTCCGTGGTGTCGAAGCAGTCCCTCAGCTGCTCCTTGGCCTCCTCGGTCCATACTTTGACAGTCTTCCTCTGGGGAGGCTCCTTCTGCACCAGCGGCGTGTACCGAGGGAGCAGATGGACGAGGTTGTGATCGGAGCGGCCGAGGGGGGGGAGGGGGTTGGAGCTGTATGCGTCCTTGACGTTTGCATACAGCAGGTCCAGAGTTTTATTGTCCCGTGTGTGGCAGCGGACATATTGTTTGAAGTTGGGCAGAGTGGCAGAGAGCGAGGCGTGGTTGAAGTCACCTGAGATGAGGATGAGGGCCTGTGGGTGCTTCGTCTGCAGCCGGGACACCGTAGCCTGAGTCTGCTCTGCTGCTGCTGCTGCTGCTGCAGCGTCTGCAGAGGGGGGGGATGTACACAGCCAGCATGATCACGCGACTGAGCTCACGGGGCAGGTAGTGAGGCCTCATGCTGACTGCCAACAGCTCGATGTCCCTGGTGCAGATCTGCTCCTTGACGGTGCTGTGGCCCGGGTTGCACCACCTGTTGTTCACGTACACCGCCAGACCCCCTCCCTTCCTCTTACCACTCTCTGCCGTCTTTCGGTCCGCCCGCAGGAGAGTGAATCCGGTTAATGAGACCACACTGTCGGGAATGTCCGTGTGGAGCCACGACTCCGTGAAGCACATAATGCTGCACTCCCGATACTCCCGCTGCAGCCGCGTCAGCGCCGTCAGCTCGTCCATCTTGTTCGACAGCGAGCGGACGTTCCCCATGACGATCGCCGGTACACATGGTTTATACCGGCATGCTCTCTCCCGGCGTTTAACGCCAGCCCGACAGCCTCTCGGTCTCCTCCGGATCTCCGCTGGGATGTCGAGCTTGTTGGCGAGAGCTAGTCCGGGGCGCCTGAGCGCTAACAGCTGATCGCGGGAGTAAACAAAGGAGCCGCGACTAGACGGGTCCCCCATTGCGGTCTCGAAGTACGGAAAAAGTGGCGAAAAATGAGCGCAGCAGTGCCGAGTTTTGGACTCCTGGCTGCACAGGAGTTTAAGACGCCGGTGGAACCGGGCAGAAGAAGGAAAACGAGGCAAAAAAGTACGAAAGAAAGAAAGAAAAAGTCCGAGTCGAGACGAGCTGCTGGGACTGGCTGCCACTCGCGCGGCGCCATCTCGCCACTTTGTCTGCTCGAGAAATTAATCTTTATGGCCATGTTTTAGGCACATACATGTTGAATTTAGGTTGTGCTTTTACCTAATTTCAGCCTATCTGACAGCAGAATACCCAGTGCCGTTGTTGGTTGTTTTACCTTACCTGCAGTAAAACACTGAGCATGGGAAAATGTCATGACAATGTGAAATCATTTTTATGACTTATTTCCATCACATTTATTTGTGACATTTTTCTCTATGATACATAAAGGGCACCCACCGTCTTGAGCATAAATGCTTTTTTTCTAAGAAACATTAAACAGAAACATTAACTTTAATAAGATTTTGTTTTTTTCCATCTTTAAAATAATGTGCAATCAGCCATTAAATAACACATAAACTGCATAATGGGGTGCATGTTATTGTGAAATGTTTAAACAATACAAGTCTATTAACATGTGGGTAAGAGCACTATTAAGTTTATCGAGTGTCTCATGTTGCAGTAATGGTAGTCCACGTAGCTTCACACTCACAACTGCATTAACAGTTGAGTGTGTGTGTATATGTATGTGTGAGTGTTGCAGTTGTGAAATTGTTTTGGTAAACTTGTGGAAATCTTGTATGCAGTAAAAAATAAATAAATAAATAAAAACCTAAGAAAATTCTAAAAAGAAAACTAAAAGCCAAATAGGTATTTATATGGTTTCCCCCCATCCCCTAAGCTTACTCAGTAAACAAGAAAAACAGACAGGCCTACATTTTTCATGCCAAGAGGTACAAACACGCAGGCTCAGGGACAAGAAACCATGAGTAATGTCAGTCACAATATCTACACTAATTTTCAGACTGACACAGGTGATACAAGGCTGCAAAGTTGCCCTGGAGAAAAGCAAAATGAGGATAAGTGTGAAGGTGGTACATTGGTGGTGTTGTAAACCAGTCAGTGATGGAAGATGCTAAAAGATGTGGTGTGGGGTGTAAAGAGCCTGGATCCTATAACACCAGCAATTATTTTTTATGAAACGTGTCCCCGGCATCACCGCCGACCTGCCACATGTTTAAATTGCTTTTTGGAACTGTTTCATGCCAAATATAGCAAAAATGTGTCCTTATCTGGATAGGTATGAAAAAATGGGGAATATTTTGGACTTCATAAAGACGTGTCTCATGTATTCGTGTCAGTCATGAGTGCGTGGGGGTAAAAGCAGACACAGTGCTCACTGAATACATTCTTACTGTTTTACAAGATCCAGTGAGATGGTGTCAGATGTCAAATGACCTGCATTTAGTTTTCCAAACTTGACCCATTATGC